>JABUQX010002240.1:0-2500 GCA_015478945.1 Trachelipus rathkii | reverse complement strand
AGCAACAGCAGCCATCAGATCGAATAAAGGAGAAAGCAGATTTACAGAAGTTATTTGAGATGTTTTGCAAGAGGCCCAGAAAATTTATCAGAGCGAAAACCAAGGAGGTAGCGCACCTCGTTTATGAAAGCCCGCCTTTCTCGTCGAAGAGTATCCCCTGCAACGATTCTAGCTGAATGAAATTAGCGAGAGTGATAGGAGAACGAGAATTTTTCCACCCCGATAAGCGCTGTCTCTAGCCTGAATGGCCAGAGAACAGGCACGATTGAACCATGGATTATGAGGAGAGAAAGATTAGTCGAAGAAGGAATGAACCTGCTCATCCCGTCAACGATTACACCTCCCACCTTAGTGCAGAAGCCGAAGCGTCATCAAAGTCAAAGCAGTCATTCCAATTATAGTTAGCTAGAAGCGCGCAAGCCCCAAATCACCCCATCCAAAAGTGCCAGAAAAACGCATAGGAGGATGGAGCTGTTGAGAGAAAGTATTAAAGTTAAGAGATATAAGGTTTGGTCAGAATTTACCAAAAGGAGCGAAATGGTGTATTTATTTATAGAGGGAAGAACTAGTGGTGAAACATTTAGGTCAAGTGTGCTTCAAAGAAATTGGTTAGGACCATCCGATGTGTGTAGTTCTTTGCATTAGTTGCTCCAAGATCGTTAAGATGCTGAAGATTTCGGCTCCTCCCCACCTAAATCAGTATGAGAGGGACCCAACCATTCAGTGTTGTGTACATTAAAATCCCCAAATAGAGACCTCATTATTGGATGAGAAGATATAACAGTCTCGTGAGAGTTAGTAAGATATTCAAAAAAGAGAAAATCTGTTCTGTTAGAGAACAGTAGCAGAAGCACAAGATATGTGTAGGTAGAAGAAGAAAGATTTTGAGCCACAGAGCATCAAAGTTAGGAGACGAGATTCACCAGACGTGTTACAGGAGTATTAATGTTTAACATAGGCACACACTCCACCCGTCAGACGGAAATTATGAAATAATTATAGTGGAAACAATTAAACGAGTTAGAGCGATGAATCTTACCATCTGAGTCTTCAGAAGGAGCAAAGGTTAGGGCTAGAATAGAAGTGGTATTCCACAGAGGCAAAGTTGATTTTAAGCGCGGATGTTGGTAAAGTTAATGAAAAGCCCGCGCCCTCGCAAAACCTGCCATCTATTTCACAACACACACACTCGACATACACACACGCGCAAATAAGAACAAACAAAGAACAAAAGGAGAAGCGAATAAAAAAAAAAAAAAAAATTTAACACACACTAAATACTAACTTAAAAAAATTTAAGTGCAAAATTAAATAAACACATGCTACTGTACAATGAAAAAATAAAACTAAACCTATATAAAATTTTACTACACTCGGGTAAAATATTAAAAAATTTGTAGAACCCAAAACTAAAATACATAAAAAAATAAAATTAAAAAAACTAAGAACTTATCTTTTAAAACGTCAATCGCAGACCTCGCCGAAAAACGAATAAATGATATAATTACTAGATAAAATTTAATAAGCTTTCAATTAATACAAAATATTTGATAAAATACACATACACTTTCACTATACACACTTTTCATCTTATAGAAGTATGTTCTATTTTTTAGCAAGTTTTCATAAAACTATTCCAAAAATATTCCATTTGGTCTTAAGCCATTTCATAGTAATCAAAAACCTAAAAATTTGTCGATCTCACTATTAGTTGCTTACAGCCGAATTGTAACCTTAGTGTCAATAGCCAAAACAAACGGGCTACAAATATATCCCACTTTTGATCTTCTTCACCTGCAGCTTCTCGTGCTTCATCACCAGTCCTACTTCAAAAAACGAATAGTACGAGATCCAATAACGCCATCTTGGGCTCTCATTCAAAAACCGCCGTCTCATTGCAAATACTAGACTTTTTATGACACCGGCGGCAAAGTTAAACAGCTCTAGTCGTCTATCAATGGCACCGTAATTTTCTCTTTATCCTAACTGTAGTTTCATGTACTCCCAGCAATAATACTCCTTATTAAGTGTCATGGTTTAAAACTTACAGCATTTTTACGTTACCATCCCTTCGCCGTGAATTTCAATGGACCTTGTTGCAGACATAGCAACCCCTCTTCTCGGTATGGATTTCTGTCATATTTTAAAATTAATGTTGATTGTGGTCAAAAAATTATTTGATTCTTACTACGAAAACCTTCAGGCTCCTATTTAATTCTAAATGGTTCAGTGCCAACTCTTCCATTTTTAATACATTTCCTTCTCATCCTGTAGTAACTCAACTTTTGGGAATTTTCCATCTCTTACGTCACCTGTCAATCCCTTACAAAATTCTGAAATATAAATCTCAAATTTACCACCCGCATTAGAAACAAGTGCGACGGGACCCACCCCCTGTTAAGAACTTTCGCGACCAAACAGAGGCATAAATTAGCAGTTGAAAAACGAATTTAAACTCTCTCAAAAGCTGTATCATTCGTCCTTCTAAATCCTCTTGGTC
>JABUQX010002239.1:35000-56431 GCA_015478945.1 Trachelipus rathkii | reverse complement strand
TGGAAATCAAGTTAAAGGAACGAAGCTCTTTGTGCAAGCAGTATAATAAAAAGAAAAACCAGAAAAGCGGTTGCCAATATGTAATTAGCGAAAAAACATCAATTTTAATTACAGATGTTAAAATTACAGAAATGGTACCAAAAGATAACAAATTTAAAACTATATATTACATAATTAACATGTTAATCAAAACTATATAGTTCAATTATAAATCAATTGATAATTCACGATTGCAGTGTCTGGCAAAAATCAATAAACAACATGGCCATACCCTCTAATAAAAAAATAATGTACACGACAAACCTAACACAACCTTGACGCACGAAAAACTTAAACATTAAACAAATTCCCACACTTCATCAGTAAAGCAACAAATGCATATACAAAAGTAATCCTACATACTTTTCAATCATATCTCGTAACATATTAACGAACATATAACTAACTGCAATTAACCCCTCCGGAAGGAGGGTGTAAAAGCTTCAGCATACGCCAGAGGGCCCAAAAACCCGTTACACCCCTCGGGTTATCCCCCCCTCTCAGGGATCACCCACCCTCAAGGGGCGCATCCCCCTGGCTTTTCTCTCGGAAGTGTACTGGTGCTTTAAGAACTCTTGTTAAGAAACATTCTAATTAGACTTATTAAATAGACGAGACAGTATGAAATTAACACTATTTGTTAGAAAAATTATGAAGTTTAAAATTTACGTGTAAACTGACGATGAGTTTAGAAAACGGAACTAGAAGTTTGAAGAATGTTAGGTTCCCGAAATTGGCTAAGGGTTACGTTATCATAGTTCCAAATGGTGTTATTACTCAGGACGAGTACACTCTTATGAAATGATTCAATAATAGTTCAGATCTTCTTATTATTGATAGTAGACATTCACTTTGTTAAGGATTGTAGAGATTAATAACGTCTTTACCTGTTGCTGAAATGCCGGGAAAAGTTGGGAACATACGGATGTATACCTTTACACTTACCTTTGTATAACTAGAATTCAGATTAGCGGATTATTCATACCGATGTATGTTAGGTTGCATTCCTACATTTTATATTCTATTCAGCGTATATATTTACTTATTGAGCTAAAACTTGTTGCAGCATATATTCGTACATAAATAAAAACTGTATTTTTAGTTATTCTTATGCCAAATGATACTCAAATATGCACTGAATCAATAGATCAAATACATAGCGCTATAGTGAGTTAGAGGACTGCAGATATGGGTGTTTATTGCTAATTCAACCCTTTTAATTGCTTCTAATAATCATAAACATACGCTTTACTTGTATATTTATGCAAGTCTCTTGAATATCTCGTTGCAGATGGATTATTAGGAGTAGGTTTATGTAATGTATTGGATAAAACTTAGTGTGCAGATGACGTCATAACCGAAATTTATGATGAATTTGTAAAATATTCGACAGAGTGAAAATTTATATGGATATGTTTTATATGTTCTTAAATGAGACAGAGCGGATAGTTATGCTAATGTTTTTTAAAGAATAAAAACAGAAATGAAAAATTTAGCACCGAAATGGTAGAGCACATTACAGTTGGCAAAGTGTGAATAGGTTACGTTTTAAACAAGGTTAGACTTTACTGGTTTAGTGCGAAATAAGTAGAGATTCGACGTATTGCGTGTGTTAGGCCTTCTTTACAATATCGTATTCAGTTATGTTATTTAAACGTTATTAAGTTAAAACCTTTTACGTTACACATATTTCGATGCGTATATATACACCAGAACTAATTTTGTTGTCTTAGTTTACCAAAATATATCCGAAATATGACATGAAATCAATAGATCAATAGATCAAAAATCATGTGGAGGATGGAGTTATGTCTGATACATATACTGATTTACACTTTTAAACATAACCACTATACAACTGTCAGCCAGCTATTTTATGTTCCAAAATAAGACCTATCTTTCATGTATAGTTGAATAAAACATAATTTAATCTACATTATCGTTTCGTAAATAACAATTATGATAATTTTGTAAATATACTGTACTTGTCAAATAAATTAACGTTGATATGTTAAATATGCTTGAAAAAGCATGAAATTAGGTGTACTTTGTATGTAACGTTATTACTTTTACTGATGTTTAAGAGTGGAAACTTTGTAATGTTAACCAGTGATTCGTCCCCGTAATCTGTTCTAAGTTCCTTGGGTGGAAGCGAGGTGTAGGGGGGTTGGCGGAGGTGTGGCATGGGTGGTAGGGCTGGAGTGTTAGGCGGTGGTATGATGATTGGGGAAGAACTGTGATGTAGGGGGCGGGTGGAGGAGGTAGGTTGGGTGGCGGCTGGGGGTGTGATAGAAAGAAAGCGCGATGGCGGAGGTGTGGCGCGGAAAGGGAGACGGCGGAGAGAGTGCGACGGCGGAAATCAAAAGGGTGGAGTAAAAAGAACAGGCGGCGAGTGAAATAGGCGAGAAGGGAAGAGAGCGGTGGGTTGGGGTACCTGGCTAGACGTGACTTTTTAAGTATGGAGAGCGTTGGTTGTATGTAGAGGTATTCTGCAGGAAGGGGGTGTGTGTGATGTATGGGGTCGAGGTAGGAGTTAGATGGGCGGTGGAGTGTGGGCTGTCGACTGTGTTAGCTGGTGTGAGAGGTAAGACAGTGTTAGCGGTTAGGGGCGAGGAGGATTCAGTTGGGGGTGGGGTGAGTGAATAAGAAGAGTGTGGGGGTAGCGGGGATGGGGTTTGGCGGCGGAGAGGAGATATAGGCGCAGTAGTGACGCTGAGTCAGGATGGAGAGCAGGGTAGGATCGAGAGGGGGAGAGGGGTCGCGCTCATGGCACGCGTGATGGAATAGGCAGGCGGCGAAACGGCGAGAACAGCGCACGGGTCGTTGGCAATTTTACAGATTTATTACTGCCTTTTAAATCGGGTACAAATATTACACTTTCAGCATGATATTTTATCTCAAAACAGATCTTATTTTCATCTAATGTTTGAGTTAAACTTTGCGAAATTTTATCTAGTGGATTAAAACTTTGTATGTTTGCAATATTGTGGGGATATAATTTAGTAAGTTAGGATAATATGAAATATACTATGAGAAGGTAAAAAAATTGTTTACTAGATAGTATCTTTTCGGTATATACGGTGATTCATGTTATGCTACATTTTTTACTAAATGTCTTCATGTGCATGCTTCCAGTTCATAAAATTTTATGTTAGAAATATCCTTGAAATTATGTGAAAACAGATGGCGATTTGCAATGAAAATGTTTATTACTAAATAGCTTTGGATGAATCGCAGATAAATGTTACGTTTGTAGTTTGTAGTTTTCGTGTACCATATTTCAGTCATTATCTATGTTAGCTTTATTAGTGAAACTTATTAAAGTTAGGAGTATATCTTGCTACCATTAGTATCAATACTTGTAAATATACCATTAATAAAAAATAACATGTAGTTAAGATATGCTGACCAGTGAATAGGTACCATCTTTGTGCTGATTTAGTACTTACCTTGTTAATGTGGAACTTTTAATTTAACAGTTATCTGCCTCATTGCAAGTGTATCAGTTTGCTTTGTCAGTATCATAGTTTCAATGATGGCATGTAAGCTTTATTAATGTGAAAACTTTTTACGTAAACATATATCGTGAATCAGTTTATAAAGAATTGTTTTTAGATATGTTAGCGAAATAAGACTCAAATTGACATGAATCAATAGATTGATAATCAACGGGAGTGGATGTATGGAGGGCAGTTTTATTACTGATTTACTGATTTAGGGTATTGGTAAAACATTACAATTTACTAAAAAATATGACTAACCATAGATCAAAATCATAAACAAGCTTCAAGGAGGTTGGGTGTTCTGATGCTCATTTCTTCAAATGGATTTAAAACATGAACAATTTAGTAAAAAATATGACAAAAGCAACAATCAAATAGAAATTGCAATAGAACACGAATGGTAGAAGGTAGTGATTACTGATTACTGATTTACTGCCTGAGGGTATACACACCTAACTCACCCAATTTGAGTTAAATATTAACTGAATCAATGTAGATCAAGTAATCAATAATCAATAGATCAATAGATGCCCATGCTGTATGAATAACGACGTAGGGGAGCAGTTATTACTATACGATACTGCTAGGTTATTTGAAAAAAACCGGTGAAACAATTTTTGAAAAAAAAAAAAAAAATATGATTAAAATCGAATATTTAGGATCAATTAGAATCCCAATACAATCAGTAGATCACCGAAGGGGGTTGAGGACGTGTTAGGTTATTTTACTGATTTCTGATATTACGCTTAAAGTCTGGGTTTTTAAAATGCCAAATTTTTTACAGTATAAACATAAAAAATAATAAAATAATTACGTTTAAATCAAAAATGTTTTAAAAAATAAAATAAAAAATATAAATATTTATTAAATAAAAAAATAAAAAATAAAAAAAAAAAAAATTAAACATCAAAAAATTATAAAATGTAAACTAAAGTATAAAAAAATGAAGTTAAAAAATAATTTATAAAATTAAAAGAAAAAAATTTGAGATGACAGAAAAAAAAATAAAAAAAAATAAAATAAAAAACTCAAACTTATTAAAAAAAAAATAAAATTTAGATAAACAAATTTAAAAAAAAAAAAATAAATAGGATACTTTAATTACGGAAATGATATAAAAAATTAAAAAAAAAAAAAAATAAAAAAAAAAAAAAGTACCGATAATAAATAAATGTAAACAAAACAAAGTAAAAAAATAAATATAAACAAATATTCTAACTGAACTTATATTATATTATATTTATATAATAACGAATGATATTTATACTAAATTAGCACCACACCGGATCCAGTACAACTCGGGTCGATAACCCGACTCAATCCTTCTCAAGACTCCCCTCTAACTCCTTTCAATTCTTCTTTCCCCTTAACTTCCATAGCAACTTGAATACATTCCGGTCTAAACGAGTAGCTTAAACCATACATTATAGAAATATACCAAAGTGTTTAACCCTATAAGCTATTATCTTCCTATCGTACGAAAAATAGGGGTCCCATATGCGTCACACTTCGTTCATATACTTACAACATTAATCGAATGTAATGATTGTAAGTAATTTTACTTATTATACATAGAATTATATATATTTCAATAGTGGTAAAAAAGTCTATATATACCAGTAATAACCACTTTAGATAAAGAACGGATTTAAAACCGGTGGCTAGATTGGGGTACTAAAACAGTCAGATAAATCGATTATGGAACCAATCCAAAATTGATATTCTTAATACCTATTTTCAGTATATTAGGGAATATAGATATATAAACCTATACGTGACTGAAGGAACCAACATAAGAGCTCATACCCGCGGTAGGGTAGCTAGCCTACCCCCCTGGTATAGGGGTAAGTAATAATATACCTCTCAAAAAACGTGCGTCCTAGACTACTTTATGTCTATTACAGTATAGTATGACTATTATTATTATAGGTATATCACCATACGATAATAAACCCGTTATCACCGGGACATACGTCAAGCTATGGTGAGAAAAACCAAATGGTTAAATAAGAATTTAACTCAGTTAGTTGCATGTATACATTTGCTAAAACAATTATACCCGATTATACCGCCGATGACCGCTATCAGTGGAGGTATAAATGGAGGGTCTTTAAAAAGGTGTTGTATTTTTGCTTCTCTCTTCTTTTTTTTTTTAACAAATATAACCGACATGAACATCTAAATTTGCACTAATAATTATTTATTTTTCCATCTCTCGTAAAAATAGTAACAGGAGTTGTTGGATTGGGGTTTCATTTACGATCTTTAATAATATGTTAATCCGATTATTAGAATGGCTTAATAATATTATTATATTTCATGAAAAGTATTGTAACACCAAAATATAAAGCTATTTTTTAAGATTTTTAAATTGAATTAATTATTTTTATTAATGTTGTATTGCTTAGTACACTTTTCAACCTTTGATAGCTAGCTACCTTTATATATTTATTTCTTATTGTGGTGTGACTCAACATGTAACAGTTAATTCCGGGAATAATTAATTATCATATAAATATAATATATTTATTATTATATTTCTTTATTATTATTATTTCATTATTTATTATCTGAAAGAAAAATGCTCGAATGAAAAGGCTCTTTTCTCCGTATAGGAAGCGAAACAATCTTTATAGTTTTTCTTCCTCACATAAAACTAATTCCGATTAATAGTAACTTTTATAATTACTTCCTGGTTAACTATGGTTCCATCTTCCATCTATCTTCCATTTGGCCTCTAATGCAAATTATGAGATCGAGATGACGAGATAGACCAGACGATCTAGACCAGGAAGAGTCGAAGAGATGTGATCGAGGAGGAGCATAAGTTCCGATGCTTGGACGGGGATGCCAGAGTCTAATCAAACAAAAGAAGGAAAAGAGAGTGCGGGATTGCCCCTGTCGCCAGAACCAATAGAGAGGATATTGACTTATAAGAAAAAAAATAAGAATGTAATTCTAATAATAATGAGAGAGAGAAAGAATAGAGATAGATAAGAGAGAGAGAGATGGGAGGAAGGAAGGGATAAAAGAGATGATAAGAGAGAGATATAGAGAGTAGGAGAGATATGTATTATTGGAAATTTTTCAAAAGAAAAAAAAAAAGGTAATTTTATTCAAGTTCCAAAGATTTAATATTTATAAGGAAATAATGAGTATTTGAAAGTGAAAATTATTTCCGAACCTAATCTACACCTAACTAACAAATATCATTGTGAGCAATGCGAACTTGGATCTATAAAGAGAATAAAAAGACCAATTTAGAAGAGCAGAGATTATGAGATTAAAACAATACGGAATTATTATGAAAAACTATGTGACAAACAGAAATAGTCTGCGAAATAATGAAATACAACTAGTACTAAACTATCATACAGATAATATAATGTATTTGTTAGGGTAAAAAGGAGACACATATGATGCGAGAAAGAATATCCGGGGACTGGTATTCAATTGCTCGATGTTATTTTACAAATAAAGCCTAGGTCATCAAGTTTTTGTTAAAGAACACTCTCATCCACTCATCATCCTACATCTCTCACCTCTCTCATCCATCACTCTCTACAATCTCTCACTTTGAATTCCATCAAAATGACACAAGCTATATTATAATATATGAGATATATTAATATATATAATATAATATATATATACTATATTAATTTATATATATATATATATATATATATATAATAATATAGAGTATAATATATAAGATATATAATAGTTAAGTATATAAAAATGTCTGATACAGTATAAAATAGTATATGATATGAATATATATAAAAAATATTTATACATTTTTCTTATAATGTTAATAAAATAATTTTTTAGTTACAGAAATATATTTTGTTTTCTTTTATAATTTATTAAGTTGTTTTTTCGAGAATATATATAATATTTAATATATATAGTAGTATAGATAATTATAATAATAATATAATATATATATGTATTATATTATATTATAGGATGGAGCGAAGCTGAAAGTATTATCAGAACCGCGTTTTCGGCATTATTGTTGTAGTTCCTAAATTTGTCAACAACCGCGGTTACGGTTTTTTTGCGCTACCTAAATTTTTCAGAATACAGTTGAGGTTGTGCAATAAAACCAAAATTTAACAAGTGCTTTATTTACTAGTACTACTACTACTACTACTACTACTACTACTACTACTACTACTACTACTACTACTACTTAACGTTATAGGTTACTATTATTTTATTACACATATATAAGATAATATGAATAATAATAATAATATAAAATAATAATAATAATAATAATAATATAATAATAATAATAAATAGATAGATAATGAATAATAAAAATAAAAAATAATAATAATAATAAATAATAATAAAATAATAATAATAATAATAATAATAATAATAATAATAATAATAATAATAATAATAATAATAATAATAATAATAATAATAATAATAATAATAATAATAATAATAATAATAATAATATTATTATTTATTATTATTATTATTATTATTATTATTATTATTATTATTATTATTATTATTATTATTATTATTATTATTTTAGTATTTATTCATATTTTAGATATGATGGATTATTATTATTGATTATATTATTATTTTACATATTATTATGATTATGTATTATTATTTTAGTTATTATTGATTATTAGTATTATTTATTTTTATTATTATTATTATTATTTTATTATTATTAGTTATTCATGATTATTATTATTTTTATCATTATTATCTTATAGATTATTTTTTATTATTATTATTATTATTATTATTATTATTATTATTATTATTATTATTATTATTATTATTATTATTATTATTATTATTATTATTATTATTATTATCTAAATTATATTTTGCTAGAATTTCATCAACTTTTTAGAGAGATACTCTCCCGTATGTTTCTCATGCAAAGGTTCTGCAGATAATACGAAGTTTATTTTTTCAAGTTTATCATTAATACCATTGCAAGTGAGAGATAAGAGAGGACACCCCTGATGATGTATCGGGCCAGGTATCGGCAGTAAATGTTAATTTATTTCCTTTCAGTTGGGCAACAATATTTTGAACTTCTTACGTGACTGAGGAGTGAATCTTGTTATATATTCTTTTCTCATAATAATGGCTCTGTTTAATTTTATATTGTGGGTTGACTTTAGTTACGAATCGAATAAAGCCTATGCCTTCAAAATAACTAAAGGGAAGATCCTGCATAATAATCATTTCTGCTGCTCGATAATCGAGTAATTTTGATCTTGAATGATCATTGTCCCAAGGCTTAATTTTTTGATAGCAATCCTTTGGAGGTTGAGATTTACATTTTGCCTCAATTTTCATTTATTGCAGAGGTGTTTCTTTTTCCTTTTTTTTCTCTTTCTCTCTCTTCTCAGATAATACTTTTTCTTTATCACAAAGTTCTCTATATTCTTTTCCATGCAACGATCGTAGTTGATTTTTTAAATTAGTGGTGCTTCTTTCTTTGCGAGAATAGGTTTAATTGCACAATTTGCATTTAGCAAATTCATTTGATTCTTTCAAGAAAAACTCCCACCACACTTTCTTTTCTCTATCCTTAACACTCATTTTTTTCTGCTGTGCGGGAAGTTAAGGAATGCAAAGTTCGGATTTATTTCGTGAAATGATTTTCTATAGTTAGATATTGGTAATTTTCTGGAAAAAAAACTGAAATATTATATTACGTACTCTAAGTCTAAGGCATAAGAGAGTATTTTTGAAAAGATAACTTTCCGACAATCGCAGTTGCGGTTGTGTAGACCATTGACAACCGCAGTTGCGATTGCAATTGCGGTTGTCAAAATATATGCGGTTGCGGTTATTCGCTCCATCAATATTATATATATATATATAGGGTATATATATATATTAGAGGTAATATATATGTATATATATATATATATATGTATTATATAATATATTATAGTATATATATTAAATATATATATATATATATGTAATGAGTATAATATAGTATATAGTGGTTGTGAGTTGCCCAAAATTTTATCACTGTTCTCTGGTGTCATAAGAGTTTAGCTGCCGGTTAGCTTCTTCCTGTGGATAGAAGGTTTAACTAACGCGTTCACCAGAACATCGCGAAAACCCATTCTCCAAGCCTCACCACCGTATAATATATGTATATATATTATAATATATAATTATATATGGTAATAATATATATAAATATATTATATATTAAATAATAATATAAATTATATATATTATATAATTATAGTAATATTATTATAAAGTATAATATTATAAATGACAATAAGAAAAACCTAAGCGGTATAATAAAAAGGTTTCCAATGTTTGCTTTGTGCGTGAAATGAAAATGATAAAACCGTTTCGTTGTGCTCGATAAGGCCAAGAGATAAAAGACGACATCATCACCGAAGTCCGCCTCTCTTCTGCACGCAAGTATATAGTATATAGGGATAATATTTGAATATAGGAATGTAACAAAGCTAGCTAAATATAATATGAATTTGATTATGAGTAAAATAATCATAATGAAAACTTTAGTAAAAGGTGCGGGAAATAATAAAATATATAATTATATATAAATTATATACACAAAAGATATAAATATTCCCGAGACTATAATGGTGTGCTTCCAATTTATGGAAATAAAGCTCTGGAAGCACCGCCATACAGTTAATAATATAATAAATAGGCTGGGAAATAATAATGGTGGTTATGAGATTTAGCTTTAGTAATAAATTAAATTTATATGGGTACAGTTATAATATATATACTACAAATAATATATAACCGCGCTTAGTGATGTACGGCGTATGTTTATACACTAATATATAGTGATATAATTACATCAATACGATAATATGATTTATGCGTATTATTTTTATAGGATGTATAAAGTTCTAGATACATAGGATATTATATTATAAATATTTATAGAATATATAGAATATAATATATATAATATATACAATATAACTAGTCATATCCCCACCTATATAAATCAATAAATTAAGTTAATACGTATAACTGAATAAAATATCTATATAGTATACTGGTATAGAGATCTATAATAAAAAGTTATATAAATATTATATTATAAATTATATATATATAGAATTATAATATTATATATGAGTTTCATGGTGCAGATTAATTTAGTTGTTATTTTTTAATCGTTTTATTTTATTTCAATTAATATTGTATTATTAATATGATGCTAGGGCATATAAATTTCTAAGTGAGGAATAAAAACAGGATCAAAAAAAATATTAAATAACCAAAAAAAAAAATTAATTTATTTTAATAATATCGAACTTTTTACGCATCACAATTTGGCAGCGCCCTCGACAACAGACGATGATGCTCGGGAGAATATTATCTGGAAATACAAATAAATCATACCTTTTAGCAAAAAAAAGAGAAACCATGTTTCGGTACTAAAAGAGATCATGGATATGTTAGAGTACAAATTATATAAAATCTATAAGGTTTAGGTGAGTTTTAACTGCAATCGCGATCCGAATATAGGTGACGTTAGCGGTTTACGTGCCCCTAAGTTCTTGGTTATGTGATATATGTTAGTTATGTTTTTAATTGTGTAAATTTTTGTAAGCTAGAGAAAGAATTTAACGTAATGAATATTAATAAAGTATATAGATATATACCATAAATTTAGCTTATAGATATAGTAGTATATAGTATATAGTTGAAATAGTAAGAATAGAAATAATATATTAAGTATATATATAATATAGATGAAATATATAATGATAATCATATATATATATATATATATTATAATGAATCATAATAGATATTTATAGTAACAAATTTTTAAAGAATTTCCCAAAAACATTATTCCATTTCTAAAATATTTGGTGATTCGTTAAAGAACCTGGGACGATCTTAAACTTGTGACCTTCAAAAATGATCGTTTCGCCGGGGCTTTCTTCTGTGCCGGCAAACACACTTCCCATCATCACACAATCAGCGGGTTCACATCTTAGTTAATTGCTAGTATACATTACACTACATAACATATGGAAAAAAAATATGCGGTGTGCATCCTTATGGTCATCATTTTATTATAATCCATTAAATTATGTATTAAGTATAGAGGGACTTAAATTATCTATATAATACTATTAAGAGTCTGTAATATTATCTGAAGATTTTGTATTATTCTATATAGTCTATAGCCACAATATATGTAGTATAGCTAATATAAATTAATAAATCATATAGGGTAGAATATAAGGGGTATAATAGTAACAGTATAGTGACAAGTATATACTTAATATTGAAGGTAATATCTAGTAAAGTAACTAGTAGATAAAATAATAATATATTTAGGCTACAGAACTAATATATATATCAACGGCGAACTCGTAGTACAACATTATACCTACTCGGGCTCTCCTCTCTCTCTCTCTCTCCTCTCCTCTCTCTCTCTCCTCTCTCTATCTATCTTATTATATAGTATATATAGTACATAATATAATCTATTAGGTTAATACTGGATAATAGAATAATAAAATATAATAATATATAAATTACTAAAATCCACACCCACATATTGTAATGCTACTAATGCGAGTATATTGCTAAGATAGTCTAGCATAAATAGGATTATAGACGAGGTGGGAGGACGAGCAAGGTGGGATCACAAGAGGAGAGTGAGAGAGAGAGCGAGAGAGCGTGAGAGAGAGAGAGATTATTATTGATAACACGCTTGGCTTACAGCAAATCCTTTTGATTGTTGATTTTGCACCATAATTTAAATCATCAATATAAAATTTTCATAGCACAAATTCCAACTTTTAAATATATTTATTAACGATTTAAAAAATATGAAGTTATCTATTACCTAAAATTAAAATTTTTATTGGCTAGAAATGGGCAAACTATTGGGAAAAATGAAGATGTAACAAAGGGATACCAAAGGCAACAATATAAAAACAATTGTCTAATTATTTATTAGGAATAAAATACACGAATATTATTATATTATATTAAATGAATTGAGGAAAAAAATAGTAAATGGTTATTTATTTTACTTTCAAAAAAACGAGATGTTCTGCAGATCGAAGAGTATCCAGAGCGCAAGAAAAAAAACAATATTTAAAAAAAAAACATTAATACACGAATGTTGAATGTGAGTATACATTTCTTAGAATTTCCTCTCCGCTTTATTCGGGAAAAAGCTCGAAGGAGAGCTGAATCTTTTGTGTGAAGGTAGAGCAAGAGCAGGAGCAGCAAAAATATTGTCTCTAATATAAATATAAACATTAATCTATACATAATAATGTCATCATGTTAACGTGTAGTAGTGCTGACAAATGACCAACTCTCCGCAAAAAAAATAAGAGAATTTTGGCATATCGCAAACATTAAACCAAATGGTGGCAGAAGATTGATCGTTTCCGTGATAAATGGATAAAAATCGGGGCATGCTAGGCACAAAGCAGAAATGAAGTGCATGACGCAGTCTGCCTCCTGACTTACTAGGCGTATATATATAGTATATATAGAGTATCAATCCTGAGCTATCACAGACTAGTTTTGCGCTATACTACGTGATCATGGCGTAACCACCTCAGGACGTCCCGTCCTAACGCTGGAAGATATATAATAATATAATAGATAATAATGATAAATATAGATAAATATATAAATATATAGAGAGAGAGTATAGAGATAAAGATAGTAATATAATAAAATATAGATATATATCATATATAATATAATAATAAATAAGATAGTCAGATGGAAATTCCCAGATGGAATCAGTCTCAAAATAACAGCAATAAGAGTGCCGTGATAAGGTCATCCGAACCTAACTTAACAAAATGGAAAAGACACATCACATAAAAGTAATATAACATTCCAAAAATGAGGTTTGACCTTTCGCGCGCACATATAAAGGCATCTTAAATACAGAACTGCCTGATATACAAATGATCAAAGGTACAAGAGAGTACTCCGATTCAAAAGCCACCGCAGTAACAAACAAAACTGTACAATTACTGAGATACACAAAGAATAGCGAAAAAGCAGGGGTGAGAGGTTACCCCAGAGAAGGAACCGGGCCAACGTTTCGGATGTATAATTTATAGTTCATTTGTTCACCTTCTTCATGAATTCTCTTTCACTTGTATTTAAGATTAGTACTTGAAACAACTTGTTTTCTTCATCAATAATAATACATAATAATAAAATCGAATAATCAATAAAATAAGAAATGAATACGGGATCCATATAAGAATAATAATTAAATAATGAAAAAATAGCAACATAATCAAATGAAAGAGAAAGTAAGTCACTGTTCTGATAGTTCACTCAGCGTAATATATTAGTGGTACATTGATATATATAAGCAATGAAACTGATAAGATAGAGAGTAAAAATAATATTGTATTAATGACCATATAGGCTATCATAAATGAACATGAGTACCAAAACAAGAGCGGAGAACACAATCTAAGACAACGATAAATATACATGTTTTTCATACAGTAGTCTACAATGTAGACTAAGAAAAATAGTTAGTAGTAGAACTCGCGTAATGACGAACAAAATATAAAAAAAGAGAGAGGAGTAGCATTGATTTTTATCATTAACTGATTTTGAAATATCAGTCATATGCCAGAAAAAGACATAGGTGAGAGAATCGATAATAAAGAAACTATAGACAAACAATAGACAGACATAGAAATAGTCAGGGAAATAAAAAAGTAAAAAAACGTTAAGAATGCCGAGCGTAATAATAAGATTAGAAATAGTGGTATATATATATATAGGGTATATATATAGTATATATATATATATATATATATATATATAATATATAATATATATATATATATATAATATATATATATATATATTATATATAATATATATATATATATATATATATATATATATATATTATATATATATATATATATATAAATATATATATATATATATATATATAATTATATATATAATATAATATATACACATATATATATATGATATATATATATATTATATATATATATATATATATATAATATAATATATATTATATATATATAGTATATATATATATATATATATATATATATATATATATATATATATATATATATATATATTTATTTATTTATTTATATATATATATATATATATATATATATATATATATATATATATATATATATATATATATATATATATATATATATATATATATATATATATATATCGGAAGACATTTTGCTTTTTCGAGGACCGGACCCGGCAAATCGACTTTTTCAAAAAAATGTAAAAATTCGCTATAAATGTGATAAAATTGCTTTTTAACCATGCTTTTGTTTGCTAAATTCTTTGCATTCAAACACATAAAAGTAATGTTACAATTTAAGTATTTTAAATGTATATTTTTTTAAATATTATATTTCTTGTTTTCCAGAGCTGTAAGTAGGAATGAATTCAGAACCTTCAACTTCCTCCTCTACAGCTGCAAAGTGGTGTAAGTTCGAGCCAGAAAGAAAGACAAGATTTTTTCTGATTTGATATACGTCCCATCAAATTACTGGCAGTAAGTTGCCATCCACTGGTCAAGTTTTATGCTGTTTGTTTTACAATAAACGTGAAGTTAAGCTAGAGGTCAGAAATGCTGCAAGGATCACAATTTTTTTTTTTTTTTTTTTGAAGAAAGCTAAGATATGTAAAAACATTTGAAAGATTGCATTGAGAAGCGTGAAAAACTTCACAAGGAGTAGAGAAAACTGCAAAAAAATAAAATCAGAAGCGTGTCAAGCTCAAAGTAAGAAAGTGAAAGCTTTTAAGTCAAGCCTTGATGACCTGTTTCATATTGCAAACCAAGACGCACTGAAGAACACAAATGAAGAAGGCAGACAGTTTTTGCTCCTTTAGAGACAAAAGGGACGTACTGGCTGCATGGGAGGAGTTGATATAAAATTTCTACGAGCAGAAGAGCGAGGAGCACAGAGAAAAGCAGCTGAGACGGTCACACTAGGTAAGCCTAGATTGAAGTTTAAATATAGTTGTTAGTACCTATCTGGAGCTATTTTGTTGTACCTACGTAGCAACATGGTACCTTTGTACGTAGATAAATATGTTTGTAGTTCTCAAGTTACATTTTTCTTTTGTGTTTCTAAACGCTTCTTTCCGTCGTTTTCTAGTTGAAGATGTAGAAATGGAATTTTCAGAAGAAGAGGGATCATATAAAAATCAGGAAATAGAAGAGAAGGATCATGAGGACTTTCAGGACACAGGAATCGACACATTACAACCAAAGAAAAGAAAGTATCAGAAAGAAGTTGTCAGTATTGTTAAATAGATGTAGTATTTCAGATAGAGACGCAGTTAGAATTGTTTCGGCTACTGTCGAAGCATTAGGGCAGATCCACATAAGTTATCAATCGGTAGCTCTACCGTACGAGTCCGCTGACAGAAATTTCGAGAGGAAAGAGTACAGATTATCAAAAATATGTTTGAAAATTCAAATTTACAAGGTGATGTCATACATTGGGATGGGAAATTGCTCTCAGATATATTGAATAAAGAAAATGTAGAGAGGTTGGCAGTTTTGATAAGTTGTGGTGATGAAGAGCAGTTGATAGGAATTCCTCATATTAAAATTAATACAGAAT
Organism: Trachelipus rathkii; assembly: GCA_015478945.1. Taxonomy (NCBI): domain Eukaryota; kingdom Metazoa; phylum Arthropoda; class Malacostraca; order Isopoda; family Trachelipodidae; genus Trachelipus; species Trachelipus rathkii. The sequence goes on along the minus strand of JABUQX010002239.1, from coordinate 40,209 downwards.
GTTCTCAGGCAAAAGCTGTTTTCTCTGAAGTGGAAAAATAGGGGGCAGTAGAAAAAATGGAATTTAAGAGGAACCTGTGTTTTATTAGAATAATTATTTGAAAAAGATCTTTTATACTTGGTATATCGCCACCACATTTCAGAAGTAATACTGAAGGCAGTTTTTGATTGCAAAAATGGATTCAACTACTGACTCTCAGCCTGATATCTTAAAAAGATTTCATACGTGGTGGTCCAAAATTGACCAAAACAAAATATAATATTGGTCTTGATGATGAACATGTCAATTTTAAAATAAATAAAAATGATCAGCCCAGATAAGATTATAAATAATAATTTTTACAGTTGTGTTTGATATTTTTAGGTCGTGTTGCTCCAGAACTCCATAACACATTTCTTTCAGAGCGCCAGGTGCCATGCATCACGACAGGTGGATGTCAAAAGTCATTTACTCCCTAAAAATTTTCCTTAAGTGACTACGAAATAGATGTCATCAGAAGTATTTGTTTGTTCATAATTAATATTTATCCAAAGATTGGTTTAATGCTCCTAAAGCTACATTGGCCCCCCAACCAAGATTTACAGTTGTTTAAAACCTTAATTAATTTTGAAAAAAAAAATGATGGAGACATTTCAAAGATGGCATTGGATAAATTTATAAATCATTTGTGGTATTTGAACACAGAGCAAGTTGCTTTCCCTTTTTTTTTTTGACAAAACGTTATTCAAACCAATCAAAATAAACATGGTTGCAAAACTATTGTTTTGATCGAAGCAGTGATGATGATGATGATGAGCTAAGCAAGCTTATTGAGCTTGAGGAAGAAAACATACAAGACGATAGGATAGTTAAACCCAAAATCGTTTTGAGAGAAGCTCATTCTTTTTTTTGGACAAAGATGTTGATTACTTTATTACACCACTAACATTCAATTTCTTCAAAAGGTTCAATATTTCAATTCCTTTCTTACATTCCTATCCGGATGTCTGGAATGAATGACTGGATATCTTGAAAGGACAGGGTTGTCAAACGTTTTAGGGTTGCAACTACACACCTAAAAGGGGTGTCAAATTAATGCAAGACTACAATGAAAGCATAACAAAAAATGAAAAGCAGAAGCAATATGTTTTGCAACTAGTTGATGAATGTCGAAAATTATTCCCAGGCACATTGAAATCTACCACTTAAAACCTCTTCCACCTACTTGATTCTAGTGACTCAATCTGACAAATCTATCTAGCAATTCAACCTAACAACCTATTATTATTAATTTATATATTATTATTAATTTATAATTAATATTTAATTTAGACATAAAACTTATACTGATGTTACGACTTGCTATTTCTGAAGATTGTTTGCGTAATAATTAAGCTCACTGGTTTAAATTCAATATGGTTTGATTATAATAAAATTATTATAAATAAAATCCTCCTCCTATGTTTTACAACCACCCTAATATATATATATATATATATATATATATATATATATATATATATATATATATATATATATATATATATATATATATATATATATATATATATATATATATATATATATATATATATATATATATATATATATATGCAAATACACACAAGATGGTCCGAAAATTATAACATTGGATTGAAGTACTATAATTTTAATTATATATATATATATATATATATATATATATATATATATATATATATATATATATATATATATATATATATATATATATATAGAGAGTTTTTCAATATATATATATATATATATATATATATATATATATATATATATATATATATATATATATATATATATATATATATATTTATATATATATAGTATGATAGGATCTTTATCACTTATTTATTAATATTGATATGTCATCAGCAAAAGCAACCATGAAAGAATCGTGTGAATTAACATGTCATTAGTATAAAGAGTAAATAGTAAAGGGTCAAGTATAGATCCTTGTGGAACACCGCAATTTATTTGCAGCTTATCCGAGCATTTTTCACCCAATTTGATATACTGTGATCTCCCTTCTAGATATGTTTTAAACCATTGTAGTGTATTTCCCTGAATTCCCATTTCATTTTTCAGAAGTATATCATGATCTATTGAATCAAAAGCCTTAGTAAGACTCCAATAAATAAGGCACAAGAGTTTTTATGTTCTATATTTTCATATATTTTTTCCGTCAAACAAACAAGGGCTTCAGTTGTAGACCTATTTTTCCTAATAATAATAATAATAATAATAATAATAATAATAATAATAATAATAATAATAATAATAATAATAATAATAATAATAATAATAATAATAATAATAATAATAATAATAATAATAATAATAACAATAATAATAATAATAATAATAATAATAATAATAATAATAATAATAATAAAACCTACATAAAAGTAATAATAATATTAAAAATAATAATAATAATAATACTAATACAATAATAATAATAATAATAATAATAATAATAATAATAATAATAATAATAATAATAATAATAATAATAATATTAATAATAATAATAAAGGAAGCAATATGTTCCTTTAATAACATTATGATATTTTTGCAAATGAAACTGATAAAAAATAAATCTTTTTTAATGACTTAACTTTAAAATTACATGTCCAAACAAGCTGGAGCACAATTAGACATGTTTATAACGTGTTTTGTCATATGTTGCATTGACTAAAAGAATTTATGATTACTTTAAATGCTTTATTTTTTATTTTAGCAAAGGAAAAAAACACTTTTTTCCTATCATTACTGATTTTTAAAATCGTCATTGCCATATATATATATATATATATATATATATATATATATATATATATATATATATATATATATATATATATATATATATATATATATATATATATATATATATATATATATATATATATATATATATATATATATATTTACAGATCGGAAGATATTTGGCTTTTTCGAGGACCGCGGACCGGGAAAATCGACTTTTTCAAAAAAATGTTAAAACTCGCTATAAATGTGATAAAATTACTTTTAAACCATGCTTTTGTTGTTCGTTAAATTCTTTGCATTCAAACACATCAAAGTAATGTTTCAATTTAAGTTTTTTAAATGTATATATATTTTAAATATTATATTTCTTGTTTTCCAAAGCTGTAAGTAGGAATGAATTCAGATCCTTCGACTTCATCCTCTACAGCTACAAGTGGTGTAAGTTCGAGACAGAAAGACAAGATTTTTCTGATTGGATAAACAGTATGTTCCATCAATTTACTGGCAGTATAATGCCATCCAATGGTCAAGTTTACGCCGTTTGTTTTACAATAAACGTCGTTAAACTAGAAACCAGAGATGCTGCAAGGTTCACAATCTAGAAAGTTGTACTTTCTTTTTGGAAGAAAGCTAAGATACGTAAAAAATATTTGAAAGATTGTATTGAAAAACTTCACGAGGAGTGGAGAAAACAGCAAAAAAAAAAAAAAAAATGCAATCAGAAGCGTAAGTCAAGCTCAAAGTAAGAAAGTGAAAGCTTTTAAATCAAGCCTTGATGACCTGTTTGATATTGCAAACCAAGACGCACTGAAGGACACAAATGAAGAAGACAGACAGTTTTTGCTCCTTCAGAGACAAAAGGAACGTATTGGCTTCATGTTAGGAGTCGATATAAAATTCCTACGAGCAGAAGAGCGAAGAGCACAGAGAAAAGCAGCTAAGACGGTCAGACTAGGTAAACTTAGATTGTAGTTTAAATATAGTAGTTAGTACCTATCTGGAGCTATTTTGTTGTACCAACCTAGCGCCTTGGTACCTTTGTACGTAGATGTAGATAAATATGTTTGTTGTTCTCAAGTTACTGTTTTTCTTTTGTTTCTAAACGTTTCTTTCCGTCGTTTTCTAGATGAAGAAGATGTAGAAATGGAATTTTCAGAAGAAGAGGGATCATATAAAAATCAGGACATAGAAGAGAATGATCATGAGGACTTTCAGGACACAGGAATCGAAACATTACAACCAAAGAAAAGTAAATATCAGAGAGAAGTTGTCAGTATTGTTAAATAGATGTAGTATTTCAGATAGAGACGCAGTAAGAATTGTTTCGGCTACTGTCGAAGCATTAGGGCAAGATCCATATAAGTTATCAATCAGTAGGTCTACCGTACGAGTCCGCATACAGAAATTTCGAGATGAAAGAGTACAGATTATCAAAAATAGGTTTGAAAATTTAGATTTACAAGGTGATGTCCTACATTGGGATGGGAAACTGTTCCCAGATAAATTGAGTAAAGAAAATGTAGAGAGGTTGGCAGTTATGAAAAGTTGTCGTGATGAAGAGCAGTTGATAGGAATTCCTCATATTAATAAATAATACGGGATGTACTCAGGCAAAAGCTGTTTTCACTAAAGTGAGAAAATGGGGGGCGGTAGAAAAAATAGAACCAATGTGTTTTGACACTACTGCTGTCAATACTAGTCGCTTGAGAGGAACCAGTGTTTTATTAGAACAATTATTTGAAAAAGATCTTTTACATTTGGCATGTCGCCACCACATTCAGAAGTAATACTGAGGGCAGTTTTTGATTGCGAAATGGGTTCAACTACCGGCCCTCAATCTGATATTTTTAAAAGATTCCATACATGGTGGTCCAAAAGTGACCAAAATTTTTTTTATAAAATTGGTCTTAATGATGAACAGGTCAAATTTAAAATAAATGTAAATGATCTCGAACAGATTTCTAGTTTTTCTAATTTAAAAAACCACGATATATAATATATATATATAGATATATATATATATATATATATATATATATATATATATATATATATATATATATATATATATATATATATATATATATATATATATATATATATATATATATTTTTATAATATATATATTATATATATATAAATAAAATATATATATTATAATATATATAATATATATATTATATATATATATAATATATATATATATATATAATATATATATATATGCTTGAAGTTAATGAGACAATTTAAAATCGGAGAAAAAACAGACGTTTTTCCTGCTTTCTTAAAACATTAAGTAATTCATTTTTTTTATAAAGCTTCCAAAAAAATATGGTTTAAAAATTAAATTATTAATTGAAGTCTCTTTAGTGCAAATCGTGTTATAAATTTTTAAGGAAAAAAAAAAGAAAGAAAGAAAAA
>JABUQX010002239.1:12500-25000 GCA_015478945.1 Trachelipus rathkii | reverse complement strand
CTGCAAGGTTCACAAACCAGGAAGTTGTACTTTTTGAAAGGAAGCTAAGACACGTACCAAACATTTGAAAGATTGTATTGCGAAGCTTGAAAAACTTCACGAGGAGTGGAGAAAACTGCAATAAATGCAACCAGAAATGTACGTCAAGAAAGTAAAAGATTTGAAGTAAAGATTTGATGACCTGTTTGATATTGCACACCAAGACGCACTGAAGAACACAAATGAAGAAAGCAGGCAGTTTTTGTTCCTTCAGAGACAAAAGGAACATACTGGCTGCATGGGAGGAGTTGAGATAAAATTCTTATGAGCAGAAGAGTGAAGAACACAGAAAAAAGCGGCTGAGATGGTCAGATTGGAAAAAACAAAACTGAAACCTGTAGTTAAGCCTAGATTGTAGTTTAAATATAGTAGTTAGTAACTATCTTGATCTATTTTGTTGTACCTACCTAGCACCTTGGTACCTTTGTACGTAGATATATATATATATATATATATATATATAGTATATATATATTAGTTAGTATATATATTATATATATATTTATATATTTTATATATATATATATTATAGTATATATATATATATATTATATATATATATATATATATGTCACGCAGATAAATATATTTGTTGTTCTCAAGTTGCTGTTTTTCTTTTGTGTTTCTAATCGTTTATTTTTATCGTTTTCTAGATGTCATGTCGAAGATGGAGAAATAGATTTTTAAGCACGAGTAGTGCTTCAGAAGAAGAAGATTAAAATAGTATTTATAAGCACAACTAGTGCTTCAGAAGAAGAGGAATCACATAGAAATTAGGACATATAAGAGAAAGATCATGAGGACTTTCAGGAAGTAGGAATCGACACATCATAACCGCAGAAAGTAAAGTACTGCCTGGGAAGTAAAGAAATTATCACAGAGAAGTTGTCAGTAGTGTTAGATAGATGTAATATTTATAATAGAGACGTGGTTAGAATTGTTTCGGCTAATGCCGAACCATTAGGACAAGATCCACAGAAGTTAGCAATCAGTAGGTCTACCGTACGAGTCCGCAGACAGAAATTTTGAGAGAACAACGTACAGATTATTAAATATAGGTTTGAAAATTCAGATTTATAAGGTGCTGTCCTACATTGGGATGGAAGATTGCTTCCAGATATATTGAATATATCTAAAAGGAAGAGAGATTGGCAATTTTGATAAGTTGTGGTGATGAAAAGCAGTTGATAGGAGTTCCTCATATTAAAAATAATACGTGATGTACTTTGGCAAGTGCTGTTTTTTTCTGAGTGGAAAATGGGAGTCAGTAGAAAAAATAGAAGCAATGTTTTTGACACTGCTACTGTCAATACTAGTCATTTCAGAGGAACCTGTGATTTATTAGAAAAATTGTTTGGAAAAGATCTTTATTCTTGGCATGTCGTCACCACTTTTCAGAAGTAATACTGAAGGCATTGTTTGATTGGAAAATGGGTTCAACTACTGGCCCTCAGCTTGACATTTTTAAAAGATTTCAGAGATGGTGGTCCAAAATTGATCCAAAAAAATATATAATATTGTCTTGATGATGAACAAGTCAAATTTAAATAAATTTAAATGATCTCGAACAGATTTCTAGTTTTCTCTCAGCGAAATTAAAATAACCACGGCATCAGCCCAGAGAAGATTATAAAGAATTTTCACAGATGTGTTAGATATTTTTAGGTTGTCTTGCTTCAGAAAACATTTTTTCAGAGCGCTAGGTGCCATGCACCACGCCAGATGGATGTCAAAACTCATTTACTCCATAAAAATTTTCGTTTTCAGCGATCAGTTTTGTCTAAGTAACTCCGAGATATATGTCATCAGAAGTATTTGTAATGTTTATATCAAAGTTTGGTTTAATGCTCCTAAAGCTACATTGGCCCCATCCAAGATTTACAGTTGACTAAAGCTTTAATTAATTATGAAAAATTTTAAAACATTTCAAGGGTGCCATTTGCTTTCTCTTTTTGTGACAAAACTTTAGACAAAAAATAAAAATTAACATGGCTGCAAAACTATTGCCTTTAAAGCAAAACAGTGATGATGGAATATGGTGATGATGATGATGATGATGATCGATGATGCCACGGAACTGGGGTATCTTGTTAAATGGCACCATTAGAAGATATATTGGAATCCGCTACAATTTGTTAGTGTAACGCGAGGGGTTGTAGCATGTTATGCTATGAATATGTATGATGATATCGAGAAGATAGTCTAGGTATTGGCGGGGGCCATGTCTGTATCCGGGATGGCCTGACTGCTGGGATTGGCACTTGATGTATATAATGATTGATAATGATGATGATGATGAATGATTATTATTATTTTAATGATGATGATGATGTGATGATGATATGATGATGTGATGATGATGATGAATGAATGAATTATAATTGTTAATGAATAAATGATTGATGATGATGATGAATGATGATGATGAGAGATCTGGATGATGAGCAAAACAGTGATGATGAGCTAAGCAAGCTTAATATATGAGCTTTAGGAAGAAAAGCATACAAGACGATAGGATAGTTAAAACCAAAATCGCTTTGAGAGAAGCTCATTCTTTTTTGAACAAAGAAGTCGATTACTTTATTACATCCCTAACATTCAACTTCTTCAAAATTTTCAACATGTCAACTAAATATTTACATTCCGATCCGGATGTTTGGAATGCAGACCTGGATTTCTTGAAAGGACAGGGAATTATCAAACGTTTTGGGGTTGTAGACTACACAGCCGAAAGATGTGTCAAATTAATGCAAGGCTGCAATGCGAGCATAACAAAAGATGAAAAGCAGAAGCGTTATATATTGCGAGTAGTTGCTGAATATCGAAAATTATTCTCAGACACATTAAAATCTACCCTCTCAAAACCTCTATCACCTACTTGATTCTAGTGGCTCAATCTGACAAATCTACCTAGCAATTCGACCTACTTACGTATAATTATTAATTTATAAATTATTTTTAATTTAAAATTAATATTGAGTTTAGACATAAAACCTATACTGATGTTACTACTTGTTATTTCTGAAGATTGTTTTGGTGATAATTAAGTTCACTGTATTAAATTCAATATGGTTTGATTATAATAAATAAATGATTCGTACGGCAATATTTTCTTTCTTTTACCCCCTTCCCTACATTTTCACTCCTTCATTTATACTAGTTTATAATATAATAATAATAATAGAAAAATTTATTTCAACATTAAGATTTTTAACCTTTTAAATTAAATATTAATTTTAAAGAAACTCTGTATGGTTCTTTACCATATATAAAATATATATGAAGTCTTTCTATACGAAATGTTCCATGTTTAGACTCTTGTCATAGATTGTGGCTATCACAAAGGGATTAAATTTTTTTTTCTATTTATCATAAATACTACTGATTTTTGGTTCAACATATATTTATGAAACTTTTCATCTAAATAAAATTCTTTGAATAAGTCGAGAAACTTTCGTTTCGGTTCAACACTATAAGTGCATTTGGGCATTATATATATATTTATATATATATATATATATATATATATATATATATATATATATATATATATTATATATATATAGTATATATAATATATATATATATATATATATATATATATATATATATATATAGATAGATAGGTGTAAACTCCAGATTTTTATGTTCTCAGGCAGATATATTTCGAAAGTAAGGGCAACTTACAGAAAAAACATTTACATATTTGGAATCATCGTATAAAGCTTATTACCAGAATATAAAAAATAAAAAAAAAATAAAAAATCTCGAAAAGTACGACACTTAAAAGAATAACCAATTACATATTTGGACTGAATCAGGCGTTATGAGCTTATTAATATTGTAAATGTCCGTTCTTTCATACCAATTTAAATAACTAACCGAAACATCCACGCAATTAGAGTAATAGTAGCATCGTATAATTCAGTTTGTGCGGCGTCGCTCGGCCTCTAGGGTGAACGACGCGGGGACGTTCGTGCCTCGATCCCTCTGTCCCCATCAGGACTTCGCAGCCCTCCTTAATAAATATTGAAGTTCAGGAAAACAATTTCCATTAGGGGTCGAGCCCCCAAATTTATTTTATAGTTTATATTTTTTATTTTTTTATTACATTCTGGTAATAAGCTTTAAAATAAGCTGATTCCAAATATGTAATTGTTTCTTCTCCTTTTAGCTATCGTATTGAATAGGAGAGGCAACTTCGAGATAATTCTGTATATATTAAATTATATATATATATAATATAATAATATTAATGAAATTAGAATAAATAAATTTCGATTATATTATATATTTATATATAATTATATATAATATACAGTTAAAATAGGCATTTAGGTATTATATTGATATATGTATTTATATATATATATACATAGATATAGTTAATATATGTATAGGTATTGTTATATAGATTATCATTATATAATAGTATTAATTATATAGTATATATAGTATATATATTATACATATATATAATATATATATATATTTATATATATATATATTTACTATATTTTATTATACTATTATATAATATATTTATTATTATATATAATATATATATAATATATATATACCGAGATAAGGGTTTAATCGTACCGCCCTAAAATTTGACCACTTGCCAGGTGTTGACGTAATCTCGTCGTAGACGAGGTTGCGTGTCCGTGCACCCCCCGGAGGTTGGTGCTGTCCCCCTCTCCAAAATAGGCAAATGCTTCGTACAGAAAGTTGAAATTTGGAGAAGAGATTCCTAGTCGGAGTCGGATACTGATTCGGATACGGAGCCGGCACCGGTGTTGGAGCCGATGCGGTACCGAGTTACTAAATATTTGTATAATAATACATATATTTCGGTGATAACGCTCTCTTAAGTATTGTTATCGATCACCGTAGATCTCGAATATTAGGGTTCTAGGTTCGGTCGTAAAGGGTGTCTGGGGACCCCCCGGAAGGGGGTGCACCAGTAAGAAAATGGACGAAAAGCCATAAGAGAAGAAAGGAGAATAAGGTCGTGTCAGTAGAAGGCCAAGAGAGTAGAGAAGATAAGGACACAAAAGAGGAGTCGCGGAGTCGGTACCGGCACCAGTGCTGGAGCCCAGTGGCGGCTCGTGTAAACTTGGCATGGAGGGGCTCGCAGGTATTATATATATATAATACCAATATATTATTTCCTCAATATATATAATATACTAATATCTATTATTTATACTAGTTTATTTATTTATTATTATTATATTTATTATATTAATATATTATTTTATATTATATTATTATATTATATTTATTTATTTATTATTATATATTTATTATTTTATACAATTCTACTAATTTAATTTGTGTAAAATATTTAATGTGTTGATGCTCTGGGTAACAATTACAATTATTTTTTTTTTTTAATTAATCGTTCTGCAATGCATTCGACACATCCAGTAATTTAAAACGCGGAAATCATTAATACAAAATGGCGATTATTTTTTTCTAAACTATCAATATCTCGCCGAATAGAGATGTCAAACCCCCTCTGCGCATATTACGGGAAACTAGTGTCCAAATATCCTTCCGATTCTGTACGTTGATCAGTAATTATTCAATGTTATATTTCGTAGTAGAAAGTGTGAGACATAAAAAGTTATGAGTAGGGATCTCTCGCATTGTATAATTACTCTGAGTGTCTCTTTTATTGTCTTTATGTCTTTAAATATCACACTTAATGGGATTATGCATGCATAATCACAGACGTACCTCAATTCTGTATAATATGGCTACAATAATATATATATAATATACTAAATATTACGAGGTATTATTGTGGCGGTTCTTGAATAATTATATGAGATATATAACAGTGAGGCTCTGATGAAGGGCCATGTCTAAATATTAGTCATCGGGTGTTTCCTTATAGTTGAAACTTTAACAATCTTATATTTACACCAATAGTCACTTTCCTAGCTAATTTCCGTCGAATAGTACTTTTCGATAGCGAATAAGAGACTATAATGTGCGTGCTCTCTCTCTCTCTCTCACTAGGTCTCTCTCTCACTCCTCTCTCTCTCTCTCTCTCATCTTCTCTCTCCTCTCTCTCTCTCTCTCCCAAATATATATATATATAAACTCTCTCTTCTCATTCTCTTCTATAGTCTCATATACTCTCTATATTCACTCTAATATACTCATATCTCTCTCTCATCTATATATATATATATCTTACTCATCATTATTAATACTATTATCAATATTATATATATAATCTCTTATATATATATACTATATATTATCATCTATATAATTCTATTCACTTCTCTCTATCTAATCTCATCTCTCAATTATCTATATAATTATCTATTATCTGTTTTATTTCTGTCTTTAAAGACTAGAGCGAAAGAAGAGAGGTAACTATCATCTTTATCTTAGCTCTCTTATATATATTCACTATATATATATATCTATTATATATCTCATTACTATATATTATATATATATATATCTCTATATTCTATTTATCATGATAAATAGGTCCATGAACTTTTCGAGAACGTATAATGTAAACCGATACATTGTTATGTTACTCCAATTACATACCAATTATGATTCATATATAATACAAGATCATAAATTATATATATATTGTTACTTTGTATGCTTCTATATAATATATATATATATATATTTCTTACATAATATATATATATATATATATATTATATATATATATATATATATATATATATATATATATATATAAGAAACAGTGTTGGTAAAAGGTCGAAGATGTTCACATAGGTTCTTCCATAATTGGGAGAAAAACAATTCCTTAATCAGATATATCACACCAGAGAAATCAATATCCAGCTTTGTACATTCTTGCTGAACTTCTTCAATTCAGTTGTTGATTTTCCTTCACAGAAGACCACTTCATCTTTTACTGAACCTCAAATTCGTTTTAGTGTTTAATAACTAAGCTTTCTTTGGACGGAAGTGCTATATAGTGACTAAAATTCAGGTGTTTAATTTTATTTGATTTTTTTAAAAAAAATCAATTTGTGATTTTTTTGCTTTTTTGATATTTTGATTTTTTGGATTTGCGTACTTCAGGGATCCCACTATGCTTTGCAGGTTGGAAATTATATTTCGCGTGACGTTACGAATCTGAAAAAATAGAAAATCAATAAAAATCAAAAAATCACAACTTGATTTTTTTTAAAAAATCAAAAAAATCACTAAAATTGGCCCATCCCTGGACTCACTAAATAGTTGTTTATTAAAGTGTTTTTCTTAAAGAGATAAAACGTACTTACATACACAATAATTTCTCGGCTACTAATTTGCTATACTATTAATTTCTCAATGTTTATTTTGTTTGGAAAATATCTCATCCAGACACTCGTACTACACTCTCACGATCAATTTTCTTTGATATATATTCATTTTTATCTTTAAAACTTATTCAACATTACGATATGCAGCATATATATAATAGTATATAGTATATATATACTATACTATCTCATTACATATCTCATATTCTATAAATCTATATCTATCTCTCTCTATATATCTATATCTTCTCATATATATAGTCTTACACCTTCTATCCTATCTCATCTATTCTCTATATTATATACTATATATCTATATATATATATCTCTCTATATTATTTACTCATCTTATCTCTATAATATCTCTACTATACTCTCTATATTATAATTAATATATATATTAATATATAATATATATTTATATATAATTTAATTAAATGCTAATAGATGATTACTTCTCAATTTACCAATTCAAAAGATAAGTAATAATATAACAAATTCATATAGGTAATAGAAAGAACAAAAGAAAATTAAGAATAACTAGACGAAGTAGTTTCATCCAAATCGATAAACAGAGAAAGTGTCATCATTCCTCTCATAAACGTTTGGAACTGAATTCAAGCAAGTACATAAATATTCTCAATAGCTCTCTCAAAGCAAAAAAGCATATACTATAATTCTCAATAACTTATAGGTATAATATATATATATCATATAGTATATTCATTATATATAATATTAATATATATATACATATTATATAATATATATTTCATATATTAATAATATATTATAATATATATATAATATTTAATATAATAATTATTAATATATTAATATATATATATATATATATAATAATATATAAATATATATATATATATTTATATAATTATATCATATTAAAATATAATATTTCGGTGAATACATATTAGAGCACGCTCATGTTATATAAATTTATTAGATTTAAGTATAGCACTTGCTTTCCTCAAAATCTCTCATTAATCATATTATATATCTAAAACTATATACATAGCTAGCTACCAGGTGATAAAATAAGCAAAAACATATATGTACTTATATAGGTAATATATAATATTGCTGTTATTACCTAAAATATATATATATTTTATATATGTAGTATATATATGAGAAAATGTGCAAAAAAAATAAATAAAAAAAATAAATAAAAAAAATTATTAATTTCTCAAAATACAGCAATCAGAATTATCACAGGTTGCAATAGTTAATAGGGTAGAGATACTTATTTACTATATAGTATATATTTTGGTAATTATGCAGCTAATGTGAGAAAGTATTATATTGGATAATTAGAGTATAAATATAATGTTGAATGAATTTAATACATAAAATAATAAAATACTTAAACTTTCTTATATATTATTTTGAATATACTTTATATAGTTAGTAATATATAATGTATATTAGAAATAAAGGCCTATATATAACATTTATTTATAGCATATGATTATATAGCATTTATTTTACTATATAATATTATAACTATATATTATATATATATATATAATATATATATTATTACTTATTTTATATATAAAATTAATTATATATATAATTTATTATTAATATTATTATTACTCTTATTATTTTATCTATTAATATTTATTATCCTACATCTATTTATTATAATAATTATTAATATATTTTATATAATTTATATTATTAGTTATTTATTATATTATTTATTATTATTATTTTATAATTAATTATATACTAATAATAAAATAATATAATAAAAGAATAAATCACATCCAAGAATAGGTAATAATAAATAATAATAATAATAATAATAACTCCACATAAATAATAATATAATAATAATTAATAATGTGAGAGTGAGTACATAACATTTATTTACTGAGCAATGAATAATAATAATATTTTCAATCTTAATAATGTAATAATAAAGTAAATAATAGTAATCGAGAGTGAGAGTGATTACTTCAGTTTCACATCACACTCAATAATAATAATAAAAACAGATGTATATATTATATATATCAATAATAATTAAAATCAAGTGGAAATAATAACAAATATAATAATTAATCAATAGATAGAGGTGAGATTAAATGGGACTAAACAAGAGGAAATCATATCTCTCGAACACTTGACTTTATCTTGTTATTAATAAAGAAAACGTAGGCCTTTAAAGATTTTTTTAAAAATTAAGTTTTGTTCCTTAGATTTAAGCTTTTAAAGCTATTTTTCACTAAGAGAAAGGAGAATCCATCTACTTACTTCCATTACGCACTATTTTAATTATTTAATTATTATAAACGATAAAATATATAATATGTTAATAAACAATATATTTTTAATAACCAAAGCAATGGAACTTCAAGATAAACACTGCTTCTGCCATCCTTTTGATACGTAAGAAAAACTTGTCGTATATACCTACCCGTCTATTTATTGGATATATTAATTTATATATATATATATAATAAATTTGGGTAACTGTTCGTGCAGGGTGATAGGGTATATCCTATCCTGAGTGAGTCATAATACCTCAATCCTACTCATATTAAACGGTGGGTTATTATGAAATATGAAAACGTTCACCTCATATATAAGTATCACTACCTGTGTTTCCCTATATAAGTGCTGGTTCGGCGATCGCTTTCGATATTGTCTCACGCCCCCTGAGGAATTGCCGACGGGTTGTATAAGTTTTTTCACTGGACCTCCGATTCTTTATATCAAAATAAACTATATATGGAGAAATTAAATTTCTTACAGTAAGTCCCGTGCACGTGATAGCAAGAAATTCACTTCTTTAGTGAATAGGGTAGCGAGCGAAAAACTTCCAAATTAATTTAATTAATATTAGTATCACCCGTTATTAAAATTGAACGATAGTTGTTTTTTTTAAAAAAAAAATTTTTTATAAATTAGTTTCTCTTAGCACTTTTTTTTTCACTTTCATATAAAATTGTTTATAATTTAATCCTAAAGTTTAGCACAATTTACATATCCTTATTTTCAATTAAAAGACTCAGAAATATTGGGTCAGGCAGTGCCTAAACATAAACCTAATACCCTAGCTCGTATACAATTTTAGCTTGCCTTCTTATGATATTTTATTTATTTATTTTTTTATTAATATTTAATAATCTATTTATTTTTTTTTTATACCTTTACTTTAACTATTGTATAAAAATTTTATACATATAAGATTATTATGTTATAATTACCAATTAGTTATTATTCTATTTCATAACATTGTATAAGGCTATTTTGTTTAAGTTTTATATGATTATATAAATATATATATATTAGATATATATATAATATTGATAATTATTTTATTTTATTTTATTATTTTTTTATTTTTTTTATTATTTTTTTTATTTATTTTTTATTTTTTATGACTAACAGTTTTAATATATACCTCGTATAAATCATTTTGCCATCAGTAGATAATTTATATATATAACCAGGCTAATTAGTTAATATATTATATATCACTATATCCATTTTCTTCACCGGTAGCTGTTTTGTGATAGTTTTATTTGAAGTAGTTAATTGTAGTATTGTGGCTCTTCTTGAAGGTACTGGTACCACTATATATTATATTAAATATACTATATATATATATATTAAATTATATATATTAATATATATTATATAATATATTATATATCTATATATATACAATATATATATAAATATTAATCTATATTAATATTTAATATTATATAATATTAATATAATATAATTATATATATTATATATATTTAATATATATAGTTATATATATATATTACTATATATATTATATAATAATTATATAATATATTATATATATTATTAATATATTAATATTAATATATATATATAATATTTTATAATATTATATATATATTAAAAATATATTAATATATATATTATAATATATATATATATATATATATATTAATATATATTATATATATATTATATTATTATTATATATATATACATATATAGAACGTAAAATAAAATAAAAGTTATTTACCTAACTGACCGAAAGGATTTAACCATATGGCAGGTGGTTAGATAAGTGTTAGCATGAAAAGTTCACTCTGAATACGTACTTATCCAATTGAGCACTCCTAATCACAAAATAAGAAAAAAGGTATCTCTGACAGGTTTTCAATCGCATGATTCGATAGTCAACTGTTTGAAACTAGGATACTTTTATTGATTAAATCGTATGGTACCAATCTCGCTGGTTGTGGACGTACCAGTTGTGGGCCTGATGGTATCAGGTGATAGAGACTCATTATTTATCTTTTATGGTTGTTCTAAGCGGACGACGACTATTTTCCGTTTAGTGCGTATGCACGATCTTAATTGGGCGAGTGGATTTTAATAATGATATACATATAATATGGTGCAGAACTTTTTCTGCAGACACAGCTGTTGTATCACAATATTTTCAAGGCGTTGCAGTTTGATATTGTGTTTGTCTGCGTCCTGTATCCAGGAGATCACTCGCCAGCGAAATCCATGCGTATCACATCAGAGAGCGTCTACTGTGTCCTTATAGCAACCCTTCTAGTGATTTAAATCAATATTCCAGAAGATTCCTACACTAAATCAATGATAATCAAATTCAAAGGCACTTATCATTGAAACTCTGTACGATAAGATGCATGCTCGTTTTTGGGGAGGACGTACTTGGAATAATCGGTAGACTGAACTTCGTATCTCGGTCAACGTGTTCATTGATACTCACAGATAAGGACGTTAATGAAGCCGCGATTGCGTGCTGCGCTACTGTCTGCTGAGGTACTATTGGTTCCATCACTTCGGCGGTAGACACACATTTTCTCCGTCTTATTATCGAAATTTCGTCGCACACAGTTATTTGTGTCCCATATGGTCGGCGTTGCGTTGACTTTGTTTGGGAGCTGCTCCTGTAACAACTCATTTAAGCACGCCACCCCAATGGAGACAGCAATCCAGATGTAACGCTCGCATTTGTACTAATTGGTGAAGTAGTACTATTATACGCCACCATCGTTGGAGTATAGTGCTGATGTACGATTATATTTTATTAAGTTTACATTTAGTTAGTATCATAGCACTAACAGCCGACTGACGCGCGTAAT
>JABUQX010002239.1:0-7500 GCA_015478945.1 Trachelipus rathkii | reverse complement strand
TATTATTATCTATGTACACTGACAATCCAACACGAGAAACACAACAACACCCGCACTCCTTACAGATACGAAACTGGACCTCTCTCGTAAATGTATGATACATATTTAGGCCTAAATCTTTAGGATGAGGCCTTTTTGTCCCGGCGGCGAACTTTAGGCCTAATACCCGGTCAAAATATATTTCAAAACTGACCTCTTTCTGTACAGTGGTGCATAACCACGTTAGGCCTAAATTTAGGCCTAAATTTAGGATAACCTTTTTTGTATCTCGGGCTGATTTAGGCCTAATACCGGGTCAAAAGGTAATTCCGTATAGACAAACAATCGAGAATCAATGTTATTGTTATTTTATAAATATCTTTCAAACTGAAACATGCTGGATCGGTAAGATCCTTTAAGCAGGTAAGAAGGCAATGTTTACCTTTCTTGTGAGTGGACGGACGTATCTTTTTCTTCTATATGACTGCGCATGTGATTGGTCGAGGAATTATTATATCGCTTTTTGGTTTTAAGGTATGTAAAAACAGGTTTTTTTCATATCCTGAGCCTAAGTTTCGTTCTTATTTAAACTCTTAACATAACATTGTAAATATTTATTTAAGAACAAGTAAATACAGGAATAAAAAAACTTTACTATATAATTTGAAATTTAATAATCATTATATTACATTTTGAATTTATATATTATATATATTATTATTTATATATTATATATATAATATATATTTAATATTATATAATATATATATATATATATACTATATTTATATTGATAAATATAATATATATATATATATATTTATATATATATAAATATAGATATATAGTATATATATATTCATATATAATATATATATATATATATATAAATTATATATATATATTATATATAATAATTAATATAATCATATATATATTACATATTTTATATAATAATATATTATTTTATATATATATATATATATATATATATATATATTATATATATTATATATATATATTATATATATATATTATATATATATAATATATATAGGTTAAAATTAAATATATACAAGCGTGTTAAATAACTTACAATGATTTTTATATATATAGAGGTTAACATTAATATATATTTGAATATTTATTATATATATATACACTTCACATACATTTTAACACATGATGTTTATGACCTATTTTTATCTTACAACTCTCTAAATCTTTTGCAAAAATATGCCCAATCATTTATATCATTATCGATGACATAGTTTCGTATCTCAGTAACACCTTCAGTTAACACATATGTAAACAAGTTCCCGCTCAGATACAATAGTTATATTTTACAATTCTGGAATCAACTTCCTGCATAAATTTTCTTGCCAATCTGTTTTCTAAGTAGATAAATGAATTTCTGTACGTCTATAGACCTTAGGAAGCGATCGATAATGAGCGTAGGATCATCGATCAGGGTTTTCTTAAATGCGTAGTATTCTTGGTATAAAATGTAATGAATTACGGTAACGTAATTAGATAACACATATGTCTGTCTTCATCCTGATTAACATTGCGCGCTACGGACCCTCTACATATATTTCGTTTGCGTTAGGCCTGAAATGTAGAATCCATAGGATGTAGGTTCAAATACGGTTGTTTCACATTATTTCTCTCCCATAATCTAACTTCGAAACTGATTATGTTTTGATGTTTTATAAAATGCTAGAGTAAGTTGCTTGTCGCTGGTTTCTTCTGTTATAGGATTAGGCCTAAACGCTGAGCTTGTTTAAAAGTATTCTGTAAGCCACTCTTCAGTGTGATAACATATACAAGTAATTCATCTGGACTCATGAAAATACGCCTGGTACTATACAGGGTGATGGGGTAGCACACTTGAAAAATTCAATCCATCGGGTTTTCTTTATATAAGAATGAACCCTAACCTCCTAGGATCTTGAATTTTCCACTGGGACAATCTGTCTTGTATTGAGGTATACCTGTTAGGGTGAATAATGATATACACTTAGTGAAAAAAAGAAACTTTTATTACAATTCAGCAGAAACTTGTGCACTCGGCTTAAAAAGCCCTAATTAAAACGAGTAATTGATTTTAAAAAAATGAGTTTTGGATCTAAAACATACCTTCTCAAATATAAAGTTTAAAGAACTAAGATAATTTTCAACCAATCACAGATAAGGCCTCAGGGATATGAAAAAAACTGTTTTTACATATATGAAAAAACCAAAAAGCGATAAAATCTTTTCCTCGACAAATCACAATGCGCAGTCTGATAGAGATAAGGATTAACTCCGTCCACTCATCAAGAAGGTAAACATTTCCTTCTTACCTTGCTTAAAGGATCTTCCCGATCCAGCATGTTTCAAGTTTGAAATATATTTATAAAAATAATCATAACATCGATTCTCGATTCTTGTCTATACTGGAATTACCTTTGACCTGGTATTAGGCTTAAATCAGCCCGGGATACAAAAGGTTTATCCTAAATTTTAGGCCTAAATTAGGCCTAACGTAGTTATTTGCTCCACATTTTATACAGTAAAGAGGTCAGTTTGGAAATATCATTTTGAACACTAAGTATTGGGCCTAAATGGGGCCCCGGGGTACAAAAAAGGCTTATCCTAAATTAAAGGCCTAACAGTAAAGAATAGTTTATTTCAATATTTACAAAGAGAGGTCAGTTTCGTATCTGTAAGCAGTGCGGGTTGTTGTGTGTTTTCCGTGTTGGATTGTCAATGTACATAGATATAATAAAGAAAAATCAAAATTATTTAAAAAAACTTTGAATATTTTTA
Source organism: Trachelipus rathkii (assembly GCA_015478945.1). Classification (NCBI taxonomy): domain Eukaryota; kingdom Metazoa; phylum Arthropoda; class Malacostraca; order Isopoda; family Trachelipodidae; genus Trachelipus; species Trachelipus rathkii. The sequence continues at coordinate 4,710 of JABUQX010002239.1, read as the reverse complement.
GTTAACATCGAGCGAATAATATAAAATGTAAGTGAATAATTGTTATTTTTAAATAAAACGTCCTAGAACTGATTTTTAATAAATACATATGTTTTGTTAGCAAGAGAAGAACTTATTTTGTTTATTTTTATACTTATTACATGACTAAAAATGATGTAAAGCAGTAAAGTCAATAAAACAAAACGTGCCATAGCTTGGTGTAGAGGGCTGCTAAGGGCTTGACCTTCCTGATTACTTGGATTTATTTGGCTTTAAGGGTTACTCGTAAAATATTATGTTTTTAATAAAAAATTTCATAAAAATTTTAGTAAAAATTATTTTAAAACTTGATAGTTAATAAAATTTATAAACAAAAAAGTATTAACAGTTAATAATAATTCTTTCTTCAAAGATAATGATTGATTTATTATCGAAGTTTTAAGAAACTTTGAATAAATTTTAGTTAATAAATTTTGAATGAGCAATATAAATGTACGTATTTAATTAAACAAATAAAATGTTTAATAAATTATACGTTTGTTCATACAAAGAAATTATTATTATATGTTTAAAAACAGCGGTGGGTCCTATGGGCGAGTGTAAAGTGTGTCGTGTGTAGGTGTAGGTGTACTGTCTTGTATGTCGTGTGGTAGGGTGTAGAGGTGGGTGTGTGGGTGTCGTAGTGTGTGTGGTTGTGTGTCTGTGTTAAATGATAATAAACAATAGGCATGAAGTATAATAAGTAAACTATTAAATAATAATAATAAAATAATAAAATAATATAAAATAAAATAAATAATAAAATAAAAATAATAAAATAATAATAAATAAAAAAGTATAAAACAAAGATAAAAATCACATACATGTTAATAAATATAGTGAGTTAAGCCAGTAAGCATTGAGTTAAGCGTAAAACATATGAGTTAAAGCAGTAAAGCAGTAAACATATGAGTTAACGCAGTAAAGCAGTAACAACAACACTACTAATCCCCTGTTGCCTATGTAACAACCTCTATTGATTTACTGACTTTACTTGCTTTAAGGTATGTCATGTTAATACAATCAATATATGAGTTAAAGGCAGTAAAAACATTGAGTAAAGCGTAAACAATAAAACAACAGCATACTAATCCCCTTTGTTGCTATGTAACACCCTTATTGATTTACTGATTTATGCTTTAAGGTACTGGTAATGGTTAATAAATATATGTTAAAGCAGTAAAACATATTGAGTTTAAGCAGTAAGAAGCAGTTAAAAACAAAAGCATACCTCCCTTTGTTGCTAGTAAACCTCTATGATTTACTGATTTAACTGCTTTAAGGTTTAATGTAATGTTAAATAATATATGAGTTAAAGCCAGTAAAACATCTGAGTTAAAGCAGTAAAGCAGTAAAACAAAGCATACTAATCCCCTTGTCGCTATGTAACGTTTGATTTTAACTGATTTACTGTTTTAAGATCTGTAAAGTATAATATTTTTTAAATAAAATTTCGTGCAATTGTAGTAAAATAAGATTATATATTAGCCACTCTGGCTTTTTCTTCTTCCATACAATTTTTTAAAAAATTTGTAAATTAAAAAAGTATTAGTAAATATAAAAGAAAAAATAATGTTAATGAAAATGTTTAATAATTGGTCTGTAATGAGTTACAGTTTTAGGTTCGCGAAATGTTTTTATAAATGTTTAAGTAATGAAATGTTATTCTCACCTCTAAATTTTATTATTCGTTGCGCTGAGGGAGTGAGTTCGGCGTCTGCGGCGATCGCGCGGGCCGGATACCGGAAATATTGGGTTGCACCTTGCGGGGCACGCGGCGGCACGGAAAACGGCGGCGGGTTCGCACCTGCGGGTGCGGTGTTTGTCTGACTTTGTGCGGAAGGCGCATGCTGCGCCCTGGTGATCAGCTTATGATCTTGGGGTAGACTCAATATTAGCTTTGCTCTAGGCTCAGGGGTTGGGAACCATCAAAGATGAAAAATCAATAAATCTGAGTCATCAAAGATGAACCATCAATGAGATGAACCGGCAAAGATGACTTCATCAAAGATTGAATCATCAATATAGGGTGCTAATCAAGAGATGACGTTTCATCAAAGAGGAGTCGATCAATTTGTCACCGTCAAACCTGAGGTTTCGCCGTGGACCTGAATGCACAATTGAGCGCTCTTGGTTGGACCAAAGAAGAAGCCGTAGAATATATGCTACGTTATACGGCATTTCCCAGAATCAAGCTTGAGGTACTTTAACACCTTTCATTTATTATATTTTTAAATTAATTCTGAAAGTACGTAATATACGGTGTAGTGTTATGATATAGTGTGTTTAAGTGAGAGTGTAAAAGTTTGTATAAGCGTTAAAATGGATGTGTGTATCTGTGTGTGTAAGCGTAAGTGTGAGTGTAATCTGTGTGTGAAGTGTATGTATCTAGGTAATGTGTGGCTGTGTGTGTGTGTGTAATATATATATATTATATATATATACATAATTTATATATATATATATATATTTAATTAATAGTATATTATATATATATATATATATATATATATTATATATATATATATATATGATATATTATATATTATATATATATATATATTATATGGCTATAAGTAGGCTAGAAAAAGACTAACTCATAGTAAGGAAGCATCCTAGCAACTTGTACGTAATACACCAATCGATTCCTCATAACCTTATAACCTAGGGTTTAGACCAAATATTAGGGCTATTCCTAGGCTCAGGGAGCTAGAAGGCCTTGGGAAAAAAAAAAAAAAAAGTGGCACTCAGTTGGCACTATGTGGCACTCAGTTGGCACTATGTGGCATCACTTTGGCACTCATTTGGCACTCACTTGGCACTCATTGGCTTTCATTGGCACTCATTGGCACTGCACATGGCACTCATAGAAATACTCATGAGAATTACTAATATGAACATTCCCTAATAATTTACTCCTTACGGTGGAATTGGAACCATCAAGTGGAACTATCAAATAATTCTGCTGAGTCATAAGACTGAGAACCATATTATGTAGGTACCTCTCAAAAGATGACACCTTATCAAGAGTGTTGAGCCATAAAGGTTGAGGGTACTCCATTCAAAATTAGATGGTCAGTCAAAGTGAGGCGTCCATCAAAAAAGGCTTACCAGGTCGAAAAAGCTACAGGAAAGCCAAAATTGTCCCCTGGAATACAAAAGGGCTGACGAAAAAATTTTGGTTCTCAAAATTGCCCCCTGAAAGACCAAAGGGTTGGCAGTGTGCTTTGTATGTGTATAAGTGTAAATGTAAAGTGTAAGTACATGTCTGTGGTGAGTGTAAGTGTCATAATAGAAAGAAATAGGATAGGATAAACTAGTGGAGGGGGTGATGTGTTGGTGTAACCATAGTGTAAGTGTGGTGTGTGTGTGTGTGTGTGGTGTGTTTGCGTGGGTGTAGGTGTACGTGTGCAAGAGAGTGTGCGTGTACGTTTGTAAGTGTTAAGCTAATTATATGTGTACTTAAAATATGTTATAATATATTATATATATATATATATAATATATATATTGTATTAATATTAAGACAGACTTTATTAATATATTCATGTTATAAAAGAGAGAGGCTAATTATTTATTTATTAAAGGATTTATATATAATATATATATATATTGTATAATAATATATTTATATATATATATATTATATTATAATTATATTATATATAATTTATTTATTATATATAATATATAATCTATATATAAATATATATTTTAATATATATATATATATATATATATATATATATATATATATATAGCCACGTGTGTGTTGTGTGTGTGTTTTGGTGTGTGTAGGGGTAGGTGTGACCGCGGATGGAAATAAGTTAGGCTAGATCCAACAGGTCAGATACCTACACGACCTCATGTTAGACAGTTACTGCCAAAGTAAGGTGGCAGGTACTGTAATTTGGCTCAGATATCTCTACTAGTACTCCAATGACCTTTAAGAATGGTCCAATTTCGACACGAGCCTCAAGATAATCCCTACTAATTCCTCACTCACCTTTAAGAATGGTTCAATTTCAGACCTTGATAAGGTATCAAGGCCGACCAAAACCGAAATATCAAAGGCCAAAACATCAAAAAAAGGGGCTAAACCCCTAAAGGGGGGCAAAAATAAGGGGGCCATACGTACGGTTACGGCTGCTTCGGCATCCGCTGGCAAAAGCCACTTCTTCGAAGGGGCATCAAAAAGGTACAAGGCCAAAAAAGTTCAAAGGGAAACATTATTCAAGGCCAAAAAGGTCAAAGACCGAAAAATTACAAGGCAAAAAAGGATCAGGCAAGGTAAAGCCGGGTGGTACAAAAAATGAGCGGGTCAATATAGGTTCCTACTACTATATATATATATATAATAACTATTAATATATATATATATACTATTATTATATATTTATTATACTAATATATATATATATTTATATATTATAATATATATATATTATATAATTATATTTTATATAATATATATATATATATTATATATATATATACTATTATATTATATTAATTATATAAATTATATATATTATATATATAGTATATATATATAGTATATTATATATATATATATATATAGATATATATAATATATCATATATATTATATATATATTATATTATATATAATATATATATATATACTAATATATATATTATATTAATATAAATTTATTATATATATAATATA
>JABUQX010002238.1:67500-71599 GCA_015478945.1 Trachelipus rathkii | reverse complement strand
TGTGATGAGAGATTTTCCAAAATTTTCCTTGCACGAAGCAGAGATGTAGTTTACAAAAAGAAACAATATCGTGCTGCACAAATCGGGAGATGGAGACCTGAACATTTATTGAAGAGTAATGCAATTAAAGCATGTCATTGAGAAAAGATTTTGACATGGATGTACAAATTTATTACCCCGTCCGGCAATAATCAACCACACCGTAGGTATTACCTTTAAAGCTACTAAGATGTTGTTCTAACTAAATTGAAGAAACACTAGCTTGTCTGAAAAATTGACAACCCATTCTTTGAGCTGCAGTATTCATGAGGAAGTGATTTTTGGTCTAGTAATCAGTGGCATTGTTCGATTACTAATAAACACCAGTAATGTAGTCCATTGGAGCTTAAATTTTTTTAGTGTGTATTGTGGAAGCAATATATTCCAAATCTTCCAGAAGTCGATACAGAGCAGGTAGGCTCAAAAAGGTATCAACACTTGGTCACAACCGATTCATTAATGATGCCTAAGCGACAGCGCAAGCAAAATTGAAATTACCACGATGATCATGCATACTCGTGGACTATCCACTGGCAAGTTAGGTGTTGGTTTAAACAGTTCATTCCAATTACTCGCAGCAGAATTCCTTGTCCAGCCTTTTGCACTAGCTTATAATTTGCTCAGATTGAATAACAGCAAAGTTTCTGCGCCCAGTACGACACCCAGTGAGCAATAAAGAGGATATTGCGCCGAATGAATTGAAAATGGTGGGGTGTAAGTTTTCACACATCGACATTTGGACGATCAGTAAGAAGTTTAAGTTCAACTTCAATTTTAATATCAATAACTTAGTTTTCATTTATAAATTTTACCATCGGAATACCAGATCTTAGTAAAGTTCAGACATTATTCCTATTCTCAATGGCCATTTGTGATCTATCCCTATTTCATAAAATAACTCCTCAATTCATGACCACTTTAATGGAATACAATGGTCCAAAGAACATTAAGCCAGTAAACCCATCTTTTACGAAAAAAATGTAGTATGTCGACCATAACAGATCTATCACAATATGTTTCTTTAGACAACGTGGCTATTGAGCAAATGTGTAAAGTGGTCATCAGAACACGCAACGTATTCCGAATTACAGAGTGAATCACAAGAAACATATGACATAGAGAGTCCAGGAGTTGACCTGTCAGATGCATTGGATCAAACGAAGGGAACCACACACATACCAACATGGTCAGCCTTTAATTCAGCGTTACTGGATGTCCCGGAAAGGAAGGCACGAGTATGTGTCCTACCGATAATACCGGCTAGCCCCACTGATCATTCAGTTCAATAAACCTTCCTCACCAAACTGGAACTTGTTAATAAAGACATCTGTAGCAATAATAATTCCAAATGTGTCATGACTCTATCTAGACTTGGGTCTTTATAAACCAGTCCATCAGCTAATTATGTCGCGAGTTGATCTTTATCACCGTTGGATTGTGCGACCAGGCGAGTTGCACACAGCTTTTGCAATGATACGTGCAATTGGAATTTTTATTGACGGAACTGGAATTCCTGACTTGTGGTCAGTGCTGTATGGTGATAACACAGTCAATCAAATCATTTCAGGTAAGAAGTTCAGACGTGCGGTTGAAGCACACATTCGTACCCTAGTCGCTCTGCAAGATTGCTACTTTCAGTATTTCTTTGAAGAACATGAAAGTTTGAACATTAGTGTTTATAATGAAATGCAAGAGCTACGAGCCTTACTCGATGAACTGGAGCACAAGAATGTCTTGCTAAACTACTCTTGGCGATCCAGAAGTGTGATCTCTTAAACAAGATGAAAAAATTTGATGAACAACAGGAAGAACTAAAACCAACATTCCGAATGTTACGAAAATGCATGAGAATGGTTGATTGTTTGTTACTGTTCTTGAGATCTGTCAGGACTGCTAATTGGGATCTGCATCTTTCTTCACTAGAAGATTTCGTAAAATACTTCTTTGCATTAGATTTTAGCTAATTTCACATTAATGTAACTAAATCTCAAAAACTTTTACTGATATTGAGAAGTTTGAAAGAATCAGATCCAGATATTTGGCATTAGTTCGAAAAGGGCAACTGGGTAGTAAATAAGTTTAACATACCGTTTTGTGCTCTAGCTTGTGATGAGGCACTAGAACATAAAAACAGAGCAATGAAAGTTGTGGGAGGACTGGTTGGAATAACACAGCAACCGAGTGCTCTCGCTCGCTTTTTCTTAACAGCACCTGAGCTCCAAAGACTATCAGTAGCAAAAGAGGTAATGCGTTGCAGTTCATTCAAACGGAAGATAGAAAACACCATATAAATAATGAAACCGCTGCTAAAATCCAAGATAAAGCCTTTTCAATCCTATAAGGTGAACTGGAGAGTATTGGAAATCCTTTTAAATTCGAGGGTCCCGAGTTCATGAACATAACAACAAAGGCTGTATTCAGCGAGCAAATCACATCAGATGTTAGCCGAATTGAATCATTAGGAACAGATTTATATGAAGCCTTCAAGTCAGAGAGACTTCTTGATGGATCAGTCAGTCTCTGGGCACCTATAAAAAAGAATAACCTACTATCAACAAACAAATAAAAGTAAAGATTGCTGGATCCATAGCAGAGTTGAATGCAGATCGTTCCCTTTTTGCACATCTTTTGATTGTCGCACGATCTCAACAAGAAATAGACCTACGCACAACCTTAGGGAAGTATGAAATGTCGGTTGTGCCCAGATCCATGTTTGCAGAAGATGGAACAATACATTATTGCCCAGCCAAAAGTAAACTAATTCATATCTTGAAGTCTGCTGCGGAAATCTCTGCAAAAAAAAAACTCCTTACCAGATATCTGTTCAAGCTCACTAAGCAAATAGCTGGGTTGCAATCGTGGACAGAATGTGAGAATTTCAGGCTCTTGATAAAACCATCGCAGTGAAAACCTGTGAAGATCTTGCTGATGTGTTCACCCAAAAGATCCAAAGGAAATACTGGCAGTATGATGAACTTCATATTGTTTTCGACACGTACTTAGACAAATCAATCAAGAATCTTACTAGAGGTAAGAGACTTCATGGAGGTATATCAACACAGCACAAAATATCTGACACCACTGACATTTCAAAGATAAATATGAAAAAGCTATTATCACACACTCGTACCAAAGATGATTTAACCACCTACCTTGAACACAAAATGGTAAGTCATGCTAAGAAAGCAGCAAAGAAGTATGTTGTTTCGTGGCGTACAGAAGTTTCTGCTACGCATTGCTCTTTGGATTGTTTAAAGAGCAGTCAAAAAGAAGCCGACACAAAAATTTTACTACATGTCCTTAACGCAAAAGACAGAGGTGCAAATACACTGCTAGTGTTTGCACAAGAAACATTATTTCGAAAGTAATGTAATGTGGAGCGTATTTTATTATAATGTAATTAAAGTCATTTTGACATAATTTTTTTTATATACCATTTTATCTTAAATCCAAGTAGTAATCAAAGGTGAAACTAAGTAAAGTATACCCGCATGGTAGCGTAATAACTACGTGTTGCACCACGAAACAAATAACATATTTAGAATCCTCGTGAAATTTTAGTTAAGAAAATTGTCATTTTAATTAAAATAAATTATTTTACAATGTTTTTGTATTGTATAATAACCTCAATATTTTACACGTGCAAAAAAACTTCAGCCAATGGCAAAAACGATTCCAAAATCTCTGAGACATTGAACCCCCAAGATTCCCCTCAAGATTGCCCTACAGTGCTAAACGAACGCCTACACACACACACAAACTCTATGTTAAAATGTTTGATAACTTGTATCATTTATGTGTAAATCAATATGAGTTAATAGGTTTTTTAAAGCATTGTATTTTAATGTTATGTGAAAAAATGTGTCAAATGTAAAGTTAATTGTAAATTATGTGAAAAAAGACAAAGATATGTTTATAGATGTAAAGAAAGAATGTTAGAAATATATATAATATATATATATACTAATATATATATATATATATATATTATATATATATAATATATTATATATATTATATTATATATATATTATATTATATATATTATACACTATAAATA
>JABUQX010002238.1:57500-62500 GCA_015478945.1 Trachelipus rathkii | reverse complement strand
GGCCTCCTGGGGGATGACGGGGGGGGACGAAGTCCCCCCTCTGTTATTAGTTTTCTTGTACCTATCTTAGTTTTCGAGATATCATAGTTTGGCGATAATCAAAATATTGGTTTTTCGCAATGCTTGCTGAGGGCGTTATTTTTAGCTCTTAACAGTACCTTTCCAACAAGCTAAAAAATTGAAAATCGATTAGATAGCGACCGAGATAAGGTAGTTTGTTAATATTGCAATGGCGGCCATCTTGGATAACGTCACCACAGACATACGCAACACCTGTGAGGGTGTCACCATGAAAATTACTGAACTACATAATTTTTTAGACAAAATGACACCACTGGTACCTTCCCTTCATTAACTTTGCTACCGGGAGCCGTTTTTTTCGTTGTGCTCCCTGAGTATACAGACATTAGACTTTAAAGTATTATTGAATTTCTCCCATTGATATATCCCTTTCACCACCTACCTATCAACACTTACAATAAATATAAAAAATTAAATAATACAAAAAGGAATTATTTTTCTTTTTAAAATATTAATTTTGTAACTTTTACTGCAAATAAGAGATTTCGTTTATAGAATAGTAAGATAAAAATATCGCATGAATAGATGGGAAAAAAAAATATTAATATATCGGCTGTAAAAACATTATCTATATTTTCCGATAGTCTCGAAGAAAAATATCAATCGTTATATATCGATACTCTTTAGGCGAAGAGGTTTGGTTTTAAAAAATTCAGAATTCAAAAATACTCTTAATATTGTTGAAAATAATAAATATAGGAATTTAAAGAATAACAAGCGCACAAAATTCGATAAAGAAAAAAATAAAATAAAGAAATTTGAAGCTTTGACCTAAAAGTTTGATGCATTCTTTTCAAGAGCTCAAAATTTAATCTACTTACGTGCAGAAGTTTGACATGCTTCAGATCCTTATGTTCAAAATAGTTTTCCTTAAAGAAATATATAAATATATATATATTATATATATATATATATATATATATATTTTAAACATTATATATAAATATTAACTATATATATACTCGATATATATATAGTATACTATATATATATATATATAATATATAAGGCTAATTACTAGTATCTTATACTATATATATATATTATATACTATATTATATATATAATATATAGATATATATATAATATATAATATAATATATATATATATATTATAAATATATATATATATATATAGTATACTATAGTAATATATATATATATATATATATATTATATAATCATAATATATAATTATATATACATATATATATATTTATATTATATATATGATATATAATATATATATATATCATTATATTTATCCATAATATTATATATATATATATACTATTATATATAAGTTTCAAACACTTTTCTTCATTTAAAAATAAACAGGGTTGGTGATTTTTTTTGTTTTTTTGAGGAAAAAATCAATTTTTGATTTTTTGGATTTTTTTTTTATAGATTCGTGACGTCACTGGCGAAATATAATTTGTAAACAAACTTTTTTTTAAGTTACGATTAGTATTATTTTTGAAGTGATTTATTCAATCTATTTGAATTCAAAATCTTAAAATAGGGCTATAGCTCTGATACAATGGAAATAGCAACACTAAGGTGAGGGTTACAATGCAATAGTTTGTTGAAATTGAAAAAAATATATGTAAAAACTCATAATATATATAAAATTATCCGATATTGAGAATCTGATAATTTTAATTAGGAATAAAAGGGTCGATTAATACTTAATAGTAACACCTTATATTATTTGTAATATTGATAAATGTTAAATCAGAAATAAAAGAAACCTGTTGGAAACATGATCATTTGTTGATGACAATAGTGTAGGAATTTGGAACAGAGTAGCCTTACCTTAAATATTTATTATTTAATTTTTATTTCTATTGAAGTTAAGTCACTTAAATACACAAAACAAAAAAATTATATAAATATTAAAAAATCAAAATGATAAAAAAATCATGATTATTTTGATGGAACAAAAAATCAAGTGAAAAAATTCAGTTGATTTATATCAATTGATTTTTTCCGTGCCAATCCTCTGAAAATTAATTACCGTAATTCCATGACTAACAATCTTTCTGAATCTCTTAACAGAGGCTTTTGTTTTAGCCTTTTTTCATCTTTAACATTTAATACTTTTCCTTCCAGCACGAATAAAGTCCTTTCAATGCACAAGAAGAATAGTTTGTAAAACCTGAAAATCTACTATACTATATATATATATTATATATATATATTTATATATTATATATATATATATATATAATATATATATATATATATATATATATATATATATATATAAATATATATATATATTATATATATAATATAAAATAATAATATATATAAATATAATATATACTATATATATATATATATATTATTATATATATATATATATATAAATATATATATATATATAAAATATTATATATATATATATTTATATATATATATAATATAAATATATATATATATATATATATATATATATATATATATATATATTTATATATAATATACATATATATATATATATATATACTCTTTCATATCATATTTGATATCTTAAACTTTTTATATCGTATTATGTGAGAAAGGCATTCCGCTACTCTCTGTATATAGGAAATATCACAATCGTTAAAAATAGATAAATAAATTCCAATTTCTTCATATGATCATGGGAGAGAAAAAATAACATCCAGAGCAAACCCTTAAGTAACAAGTTTGCCCATATATTATTTATTATACATACAACATAAACTAGTATATGAACATTTCAATGTAATCTGAACTAAAACGAACATCTATTTTGATAAAATACGGCAACATATCGATTTAATATTTTGATATAAAATTTTTTTTTTATTGGTCAGAACAAACATTTTATTGACAATTATATTAGAAAGTTATTGGGGAAATTTTAATCAACTTTGTTGAGCTGATTTTGAATCTGACATCAGTTTTGTTAGATTGACTTTTGTTTTTTTATTATTAATGTTCCCAAAGAAAATACAAAAAAAAATTAAAAATTTGAATGGTATTTGCCTAAATCATTAATCACATGGACATTTCCTAAAGTCATATAAAAGTAAACACATAACATTCATTAGCTAACTGTGCTGCTCTCAGTATGCGAAAACAAAAGCAAAGATTATTCAGATAATTATTATTAATGCATTTTCTTTCATATGGGTCAAGAGGACAATCTTGGATACTGCATTAGTAGTTTACAGCATGTGTTGGCACCATTTGCCTTGATCTTTCTCCATCACCTTTAGATGCTGATGGAACCTATTTCCTTTTTCATCATTAAAATCCCGAATATTATCTATAAATCTATGTAAATGGCTGAAGAGAAAATGTACCTTTATGTTCGCATATGCCCAGCATTTTTAAAGTTAACAAGCATGTTACCTACTAACCAATAAATAACTATTTGCTTTTTATTGGTTATCCAAGAACGATCTTACTCAGGATTAAATGTGTAGACCAAAAAACTAAATTATAACTGCAACAGGCAAAAGCTTCAATATTATTCATGGCTTTTGTAAAATTTGAGTCGTTGATGATTTTAAATGTTTGAAGATTATCAAAGATTCATGCGTTTAATTTTTCAGTACCTAGTTCAAGGAACGATAAACAAATGTATTTAAAACAATCGCCATTTATGTCCTAGACTGTTCGCAAATTTCTTTATCATTTTCAACTTTAATGACGTATGTTGTAAGAATGATTTATTATGAACAAATGTTTTCGTTAATTAATATTCACCGCACCTACAGTTTTGTTTTACGTTGAAGGGTATGGAACTTTTTCCTTTTGCCTTATATCCAACAAGCAGAAAAAACAAGGCGTACTCTTGCTGCAGTCCGCTTCTTACTGCTCTTTAAACCAACACAAATAAAACACTCAGGCTCATGACAGCAGAGCTTCTATACGAGCAACAAGAAGAGATGAATGGTGGTAGTCATTGTTCAATAAATCTTCTGGTGGAGCTGTTCATAAACAAGCAGTGACTTTTCTGGTCAATCTCATATTCTAAATATTGGTACTAAACAATGGAATAAACAAATTCCTCTTTATGCGTTCCATATACATATTTTTTCTCGCCACCAATATTCTCATTCTCATCCTCCTCCTTCTCCTCTCCAGGTGTCCTATGCCTTTGTGTTTTGACTGTGATTACATTTCATGGGGCATGGGCTCCCTGAAATCTACGAAACGTTAAGGAAGGCGGGTGGCCCGGATGGCATATCCTCCCCGAAGTTTTGAGGGGTGTGCTTCCGTGCTGACCCCGCCCCTCGTTCAACTATATTCTCTATGTCTCAATACTAACACTTTCCCTCAGTGTTGGAAGCACGCACATGTCCAACCGATTTTCCGAAAAAAGGTTAGCCGCTCTGATCCTTCTAACTATCGCCCATAGCTCTCACTGAATATTCTATCTAATCTTTGAAACCCTTCTCAACTCTCATTTTCTTTAGATTTAATTTTAATTTCATTTTCATTTTCTTTCCGATCGCCAGTATGGCTTTTGGCGCTCGAGGTCTACTGGCGATATACTTTCTTATCTTACTGATTTATGGTTTTCCGCCCTTGGGAACTACGGGGAGACTTGCGTGGTGGCGCTTGACATATCCAAAGCATTTGACGGGTATGGCACGCGTCACTGCTCTCCAAGCTCAATCCTTGGGTTTCCTCCTTCACTTTTGCTTACTTATGTCTAGTTTTTCTCTCAAATCGCTCAATGTCAGCTGTTGCTGATGTGGGGCGACTTCTTTTCTTTTTCTATGTAATTGTGGTTTTCCTCAAGGTTCTGTCTTATCTCCTATTTATTCCTCTTCATTAATGGATCTCAAGGCGTAAATTCACCTGCACATCTAACTCTCCACCATATGCCGATGACTCACCCTTCATTCTTCAACTCACATTTCATTCTGCTCCCTCTT
>JABUQX010002238.1:47500-50000 GCA_015478945.1 Trachelipus rathkii | reverse complement strand
TAGTTTTTGAATGTTGGATTGTGATATCGTGGGAGCCCAAGCGGGCAATGCATAATTTAAGACTGGACGAATGTATTGTCTGTATACTATTGAGAGGGACTCTTTGTGTTGGTCAAAAGTTGTTCCGGTTAGTGTTTTCATCGCATTCAATTTATGTGTGGCTCTAGAGCTAATATTGTTTATGTGGGGGTGAATGTCTGTGAGGGTCGAAAATTAAGCCAAGGATGGTGGGTTATTGTTTAAAAGGAAAACTGCTGAATCGGTGTTTGACTCTCTTTTGTTAGGTGTGAGTAATGTGATAGAGGATTTTTGAGGAGAAGCTGTCATTCTGTTTGTTGACAGCCATTGCTCCAATTGGTTTATATATTGCTGTAGTTCTTGTCTGCTGTATTTATAGAGGGACTTTGGGCTGTAATTGTTAGGTCATCTGCATAATTATTGATTTTTGCAGCCTGGGATGTGGGCTGTGGCAGATCGTGCATAAATAGATTAAAGAGTACTGATGATAGGATATCTCCTCGGGGGACTCCATTATATAAAAGGTATGTGCGAGAAGTGTGGCGCCCATGTATAACTAGCTGTGAGACATGATAGAAAATATATATATATATATATATATATATATATATATATATATATATATATATATATATATATATATATATATATATATATATAATAATAATAATATATATATTCTATATATTTATATATTTATAATATAACATAAATATATATAGATATATAAATATATATAATAATATATAATATATATATATATATATATATATATATATATATATATATATATATATATATATAAATAAATTTATATATATAGATTATAAATATAAACATGATAAAAATAATAATAATATATATGTGTGTATGTGTGTGTGTGTGTGTGCGTGTGTGTGTGTGTGTGTTTATGGAGCAAAGCATTTTTATTAATTACATTAATTAAGATATTTAAAAAGTTTCTCTCAAACTATTTGCGAAGTTTTTAAATTATAAATTATGTCAAGTTCAGAGTTGCTAACCTTTTTCTTTTCAGTCTTCAATCACTAAGTATATATATATATATATATATATATATATATATATATATATATATATATATATATATATATATATATATATATATATATATATATATATATATATATATATATATATATATATATACATATATATATACATACAGTATAATCAATTATATGCTTCCCCTCATAATTGGGGATGGGGTACTCAAACATGCACCAGGAAATTTGAGGCATATGCATGGAGCTTTTCTGGGGTGTAAATAAGTATTATTATATATATATATATATATATATATATATATATATATATATATAACTATATATATATATATATATATATATATATATATATGCTGCTTCTAACTCTTATATATATATATATATATACGAGTTAGTAGTAATGAACACAAATGCCGGGCAAGCAAATCAACGATCAATATTCCTCTGACGTTAAAGCCCCACTTTGTTTTTGTTTTTGTGCTTTCCTTGCTGCTTGTTGTTTTGTTTTAATGTTGTTATTATAACCATTGGATAGCTAAAGAGATGCTCTTTTAAATGATATATAATACATTAATGTACCTTTTACGAAAAATGCGCAAAATAGCTCAAAACCTAAAATTTTCAAAAATTTAACAGGTGTCCCATTCTTTACGAACAGCATTGTATATATATATATATATATATATATATATATATATATATATATATATATATATATATATATATATCTTCTATATATATATATATATATATATATATATATATATATATATATATATATATAATAAATTATTTTATTTTGAATTTATTTTATTTTAATAGCCCTAAATACTTTTAATTTTGATTTAATTTATTTGCCCTAAATACTTTGAAATTATATTAGTGATGTTTGAAATAATTATCGAACACATTTTTTGTTTAAGTTTATATCTGTCCACTCCAAAATGAGTCATACTGGGAAATACTCTGAAGAGGCTCGAACGTCCACAGATTTGCGTGTCGAGCATGTTGACCATTTTGCTATTGTGCCCGTAAGGGATAGAATGGAGTTTGTTATGCATAAATTAATGACTTAGTACACGAGAACTTAAGTTTTTCCAACTCATATTATATATATACTATATACACTTATATATATATATACTCCCTGCCATATATATATATATATATATATAACTTAACTGCTATGCTGCTGCTATATATATTAAATCATTATAACATTGCTATCCTCGCAATTAATAAGTAGGTAAACAAAGAACTATTACGGGGAGAACGATATACTTGACGCTCCCACTGAGCCATCCTCTAACCCAAAAAAAATTAGATTCAAGAACAGTTTTAAGAGAACAGGCTCCTGGTCAAGGCATTATCACCAGGTTTTCACCCTGTCCTTCCTCGGTCGTAAAAGTTTGAATAAATATAACATTACTATCTCATGGTGTCACAGTGGTAAACAA
>JABUQX010002238.1:32500-35000 GCA_015478945.1 Trachelipus rathkii | reverse complement strand
AGACCTTAATTGACAGCTAAAACTTTACATAAACATTAAATTTCTCTTTTGTCTTTACTTCAAACACTGAATTAAATATAAAAAATTATATAATTTAAAGTGAATGATTTTTTTTATTAAAATATTCATTTTGCATTAAAATATTATTTTGCAACTCTATTGAAACTAAGAAATTTCAATAATTAGAAACTTTAGAAGGTGCTCAAAATTTATAGAACAAAAAAAAAATTGATGATTTGATACCGAAGCGAAATTTCGATATATTGGCTGAAAAAATACCATCGATATTTTATCGATAATATCGAAGAAAAATATCAATATATATCGATACTCATTAGGCATCCCTATTAGAAATAGACTGGAGAGAGAGTTATTGAGAGAATAAGAGATAATAAGATAAAAAGCCTTAGCCTCCACCTTTTCAAGAAGAGACGTTTAGTAGAACCACCCCAAATATGTCAGGCTTACTTCTTACATTGGCGAACAACACATATAAAAAGCAAGCAACTAGGGCGTAAGGGCGGCGTGAAGAAATTCTGAAGGCGCCACAGAACACCCAAAACGTCAAGAATATTAAGGACAGACGAAGGTTTGGGTTGTGCATTTTCGAATTGATATTATTGTTGTGTGGTAGAATATGTCGAGTTGAAAGATCGAGGAACTGTGTTTTTTAGGCATTGAAAACAACCTTATTCTCAATCTCCAATTAAAAATTAGAGAAAGGTCAAATTGTCGTTCCAAGGCCACCCTCCAAGCGTGACCTAATTGTTGCTGGGAGGAACGTCTATCAAAATGAAAGGAGTAATAAAGGATGGGGTCGTCAACATAGGAGTGGTAAGATAATAGAAAGAAGGTCACTAATGAAAAGTAGAAAAAGAGTTAGGTGATAGAACGTAACCCTGAGGAACACCATTATTTAAAAATTTAAAGGATGAACGGTGACCTTCTACAACAGATGCTATAGAATGATCGGAAAGGAAATCAGAAGGGTCAAAGAGAAAAGGACACTGAAAGAATTGTTTGTTTATGATAAACAAATTATTTTGGTTAAGAGCTTATTGACAAAAAATTGGTTATGTTAATGAAAATATTTTGTTATTGATAATAAACACCGAATTTTAACCAAATAATATTAGCTGCTCTAACTAATCGACTTTTGTTAGACAAATTAGTAACTGGAAATAAATGCTGGTTGTTTTCGTAACCAAATTTATAGATGTTCTGTAACCAAATTGAATTATTTTAATGGTAACGAAACTTATTCATAATGATAAATAAATTTTTGTCGCTATATATATATATATATATATATATATATATATATATATATATCAAAACAAAAATATATATAATAAAAAAATATATATATATATATATATATATATATAATATATATATATATATATATATTATATATATGATAGGTCAGCCTCCACAAAAGCACCAATCCATATCTTAAAAACTACTATAGCTACAAAAAAAAAGAAAAACATTGGTGGAATCAGCATCGAATTCTAGTTAGGAAAACACACTTTTTTTTTTTTTTTTCCAAGATCGGTAGGTCGGATTTTAAATTTTTTTTCGCAGATAGCCTCTATAGATGCCATAAAAAATGAAAAAAAATTCAAAGCCACTTGGGGATATTTACGGGGGGCTCCACCCCCGTACACCCCCGAGCCCGTGAGTGGTTGGTTGAAAACAAAAAGTAATATAAAAGTAAAAAACATGCAAACCCACAGGGTATATTTACGGGGGGTGGAGTCCCCCGTACCCCCTGAGCCCGTGAGTGGTTGGTTAAAAACAAAAGTAATAAAATTTTTACGCCTACATCATTAATTTATGTATCATAGAGGCTATCTTCGAAAAAAAAAAAATTAAAATCTGACCTACCGTTCTTGAAAAAAAAAAATAAATAAAAAAAAACAAAGGTGTGTTTTCTTATATATAATTTAATTCTAGAAACACTTAATGTTTTTTTTTTTTTTTTTTTTAGTTTTCCTTAGTTTCAAAATATGGATTGGTGCTTTTGTGGAGGCTGGCCATATATATATTATATATAAATATAGAGTATTATAATATATATATATATTATATAGATATATATTAATAATAAAATAATATATAATATATTATATATATATATATAATATATATATATATATATAGGGGGGCCTATGGTAAACTCTTTATTAATAAGAACGGGAGGTCGGATTTGAACAATTTCTTCACAGGGGGCTTCTATGATACCTAAATAGATGTTTTTTCGTATGAAGATTTTTTTTTCAAGAATGGGATGTCGGGTTTTAATTTTTTTTTTTCGCAGATACCTTTATAGATGACATAAAAAGTAAAAAAAAAAAAACTCAATTTCCCGTCTTAAACATGTTATTATGTACCATATAGTAACCCTGTGAAATTATATAAAGAATAAGTTATTGGTTTTAAAAATGCTAAATATTAAAAAACTTAATTATGTTACTCTGATGGCGGACGAAATCGA
>JABUQX010002238.1:0-27500 GCA_015478945.1 Trachelipus rathkii | reverse complement strand
AAACAATTGGTAGCCACATCACACCCAAATCCTTTTCTTGGTCTACAGACTCGAGCCAATCACCATTCATGTCATAGCTAAATCCTTTATTCGAGTAACCTAAGTGAAGAACCTTACACTTTTTACTATTAAAATTCATTTGCCACTTATCCGCCCAACCAAGAAGTTTATCAAGATCATTTTGAATCTTTATGCATCCATCATTATTTCCAATTGAAGTTGCTACTTTGGTATCATCTGCAAACTTAGAAACCTTACATTTTAGACCCTGATCTAAATCATTTATATAAATGAGGAACAGTAGTGGTCCCAGTACAGAACCTTGTGGGACACCACTCTTCACCACTTCCCATGATGACTTATTGCCATTTAGCATTACACACTGCCTTCTATTACACAACCACTCTTTAATCCAACCCTGTACCACTCCACCTATTCCACATTGCAATAACTTTTGAATCAGCCTTTTGTGGGGAACTTTATCAAAGGCTTTGCTAAAGTCAAGATAAATAATATCAACTGGTTCTCCTTTGTCAATGCAGTCAGTAACATAATCCATAAATTCTAAAAGGTTTGTTTGACATGATCTCCCCATTCTAAAACCATGCTGAGAATCATACAGTAATTTGTTATCATCCAAATGTTTCTCTATATAACTTTTCAGTAACTTTTCCAAAATTTTTACGACCAGAGATGTTAAGCTAACTGGCCTATAATTTCCCAAATCTCCCTTACTACCTTTCTTATAAATAGGCACAACATATGCAGTTTTCCAGTCATCTGGTACTATTTAGCAAACTTTTAAAAATCAAAAACAATGCCTTTGCAATACTGCTACTACCCTCTTTTAGAATTCTACCATATATACCATCAGGACCTGCAGCTTTACTTGGATCAATATGTTCTAGTAGCGATTTAATTTCTTTTACATCAAATTCAAATTCTGTTAGTCTATTTATTACATGTAAACGAGAACCACTAGTTTCCAAACCACCAGCGATTAAAACAAAAAAAGTTGTGTGTACAAATGTACATTTATCTGATATATGTGTGCTTGCGTCTGATTTAAATTCTATAAAAATATGTCAAGAGTATGATAAAATTAACACAGATATTAAATAATAATAAAAAAAATAATCTAAAAAAAAGACTACTTGAATATCACTTATATGGCTTCACTGAAGTGAAAAATTTTATATTTATAATAATGTTAAATCTCACTTCCCTTAAATTTGGGATTTTTAAGTTCAACGTTTAAAATATGGCTCTATTAAAGCTTAACAATCCCTATTACCTATAATATATATATATATAATATATATATATAATATATAAATAATATATATATATATATATATATATTATATATATATATATAATATATAATATATATATATATATATATATATATATATATATATATATATATTATGGTAATTGTTTAGATAAAGGGCCTATCCTCCGATTTCAAAATTTTTGCACAATACTCTGCAAATGTATTAAAATTAAAGATAAACTTAAATTTAAGTGTAAAAAATGCCTTTAACCAGATTTAGCAACTTTTTACCCTTTATATATTAAATGTTAAAATTGGTAATTATTTAGATAAAGGGCTTCACCTCCGATTTTCAAAATTTTTGCACAGTATACTGCAAATGTATTAAAATTAAATATAAAATCAAAATTAAGTCCTAACCTATTAAAACTAACCTAGCCTTACTAAACCTAATCTGACCAAATAAACTGAAAATAAATTTAACCTAACTAAAAAAAATTAACAAAAAAAAAACAACAATCACAGTAAATAAATAAAAACAGTTAAAAAAAACAACAACAATCACCTTATTAAACAAATCTTTAAACACTTAAAACCAAAATAAAAAAATGCGATAAAACTAAACCAATAAATTATTAAGGTCAATCAATAAATATTAGGGGAATTGCTTAAGGTTTTAGTGTATTTTCAGATGATTTGAAAAACTGTCTGTCATTTAGACCTGTGCCTATAAATTTATATGAAATTTTGTTGAATTTGGATTCTTGGTTGCTGTGTGTTAAGAAAGAAAATGTTTTAACTTTATACCTATTAAAAAGGTTATAAATATTTTTTGTCATTTGTGTGTATGTGTATCTTGAAATGAAAGAAGTAAATACATATAAATGCATAGGTTAATATTATAAAAATGCCATTATAAGAAAATGTTCATACTTTATATTTATATATATAATATCAACATTTTCAACTTATGTGTATTATAAACTTTTACTACAATATACATTATTAATGAAAAAAATTATCTTTGAACTATAATGATATGGTCCATTCATATGATCAGAAGATGAAACTAGGAAGAAGGTGCAATTCTGAATTTACCTAGTTAGTGCAGTCAGGAATGGGAGTAGAGCTTTTAGGTGAATGAAAAGGTTAGGAAAATGTGATTCAGAAATATTAGATTTTTTGGATTCCTGAAGATTCAGGAACCATCTTTGCAGTACTGAAGTTTACTTGATCATAAAGTGTGGGCTTTCATACCAGTTTGGAAATGTTTATCAAAAAACTAGTAAATGGGGTGATGGCTAAATCTCGATCCAAATAATTGTAATGGTAACTGTAATAGTGGGATAAATACTAGTGTGTTACAGTTCAAAAAATAATAGCAATAAAAATACAGCATTTCGAATATCAATGCTTTTACACAAAGCTCATAGCCTTAGAAATAAAAAAGATAGCTGCTATATACTATAAATGAAACAAGACTTATTTGCATAACTGAAGCATGTGTTAATGAAGAATTATAGACTCCTTTCAGGAAAATGAAATAGATGGATATTCACTTATTATACCAGCGTAGAGGAAAGACGGGTGGTGGTGTGGCGCTATTCAATCTGTATTAATGACTGAATTTAAAACTAATCATGATATTGAATCAGTTGTAGATATCCTTATGTTTAATAAGATCATATAAGAATAGGCATTTACAGACCTCCTGCCAGAGTCAAAATTACGACGCGCAAATGATGAAAAGAAATTTGAGACAGATCCACAGTAAAGAACAAGTATAGTCATTAATGCGGTATTTTTAATTCAGCATCAATGGAATTCCTTTCTTAATGGACATCAGTATTCTGATTTAATTGTATACTAGATAACTTTTGAGCCAGATGGTTGAACCCACAAGACATGATGCACTATATTTTATAAATAATTTAGATTAATATAACAACAATGAAAGTTATGGTGATGAGGTAGATTGAGGAGAATTTAGACTAGTACCATAATATAATTAGATTTAATATGAATGTATATCTGGCCCCAAATTGCAAGTTAATAAAGAAAAGATCATAGATGTCTTGAAATGGCATTTATCAAATTCGAGACATTGCTTAGTTACAACTGACTGATAAAGAGTTAAATACCAAAAACTTGGAATCATTGAACATTTTAAGAAATTTAATGATATTCAGTCAGGTTTTTTAAAGATAAAACCCTTAGGTGACAAAGAGAAAACCTGTTTGCTGGAATAGGAATAAGAGTGAGAAAGAGTGGGAAACGTGAGAGTTTACCAGGTACTTAAGTGTACAATCGATCAGAGGTAAGAAATATAGGAAAATAGAACGAAATAACCAGTCTTTAAAAAGCCAAAGTTAGAGGCTGAAAGGCGTTAAAGAATAGTAATAAGGACCTGAAGAATTTTTTAGTTTTATAAATTTAAAGTAAAATAGGACAATTGTCAATAAAACTTGATAAATTAAGAAGTTCAGATAGAGTTGGCAACATTTCAATGCTTATTGCCTCATGTTACTGAGAAAATTAGATAATATTGGAGGACTAATGTCTTTATGCATCTACAAGTAGACCTGACAGAATTAGATTTAATGTAAAAAGATCTTAAAAACGTTTACTAGACCATATTGATCCAAAGTAAATAAAGCTGCAGCCCTGATGGAATATGTAGAATCTAAAGGAGCTGAGACGATACAAGCACTGTATTGATTTTAAGCGATCTAAACATTTGTGAGGTACCAGAGACTGGAAAATAGCATATTTCCTATTTATAAGAAAGTAGTAAGCAAGATTGGGAAATTTTAGGCCAGTGAGCTAACATCTCTGTTTGTAAAGTTCTGGAAAAGTGCTGAAGGTCATATAGAGAAATATTTTAGAGATAAAAAGTATTGTATGACTCCCAGCACGGATTCAGAAAGGGTAGGTCATGTCAGACAAAACCTTTTAGAATTTATGGACATTACTGACTGTATTGACAGAGGAGAGCCAGTTGATATTATAAATCTTAGACTTAGAAAGCTTTTGATAAGGTTCCCACATAAGGCTGATGAGAAGTATGCATGGGTATAGGTGAGTGACATGTGGATAAAGATCGTGTGGAATAGAACAGCCAGTTGCACAACTTAATGTAATAAAAATCATCATGAAATAGGAAAGACTGGTCCCACAGGGTCAGTGCGAGGCCAAATTCTCATATATTATAAATATTTAGACCAGACTTAAATGCAAGTTTCTAAGTTCAGATGATACAAATGGCCCACAGTTAGGAATAGTGAAAGATGTATAAAGATTCAAAATGATTTTGATAAACTTCTTGGGTGCAGATAATGGGCAAATGAATTTATAGTAAAAATTGTAAGTTCCACCTAGGTTACTCAAATAAAAGCTTTAACTATGATATGAATGGATAGCTTGAGTCTGTGACCAAGAAAAAGATTAGGTGTGATTATAGCAGTAATTTGAAAGTAAGCTAATCAGTTGAAAACAAGAATAAACAATAAGATCTGGCATAATAAAATCGCAAGTGTTTACAAGAGCAAGAATTATAAGTAAACTTTTATAATAACATGTAGGCCATATTAGAGTATTTGCAACAAGTTTGCGGCCCCTTATTAAAAAAGACTTAATATGCTAGAAGAGATGCACGTAGAAACTAGATGAATTTCTGGTTGAGTAAAGAGCTATGAGAAGGCTGAGTGAGTTAGAAATGTTTTCCGTAGAAAGGGCGATTTCTCAGAGGGACATGATACAATCTACAAAATATTTAACATCTATTATGCACAGAGACCAATAAATTTCTCATAGTAGAGCACGACGAAAGACCAGGCATAAATAAGAAATTAGAAAAGCATCCAGCTATATAAGAAAGAATTCTTTAGATAGGGTAGTTAATTTTGGAATGTTTCCAACAAGATGTTATTGAGTGTAATTCATTGCAACATTAAGAAAGGTGAATAAGTATAGGATGAGTTGGTATCATATAGTATATCTAACGAGCCAAATGCGGCCTTTAATTACATAGTTATAATATAGAATGCATTGTGACCAACTTAATGAAGCATGGATTTGGATTCAGATATCATTTTTTTTTTCTCTTTTTGATAGCATTCATAGTCGCCGCATCCTTCATGCCATATATTTTGTATTGCATGGAGCATATTGTTAGTGAGTTGACTGGCTGTCTCGATACGCCCTGTGGTTCTTACTGTCTCTATATTTCTAATTCGAATGTTCTTAATATTTGACATTTTAATAATACCAATATAAAGATCCATTTCCAAAAAAAAATCAAATCAAATTTTAAAATTAAACATTAATATTGCATATATGGCTAAATTAATTTTGAATGGAACTTTCATATTATTTTATCAAAGAAATAAGTTGACTTTCTGGTTACTCCCCTGATAATTTATATTGTTCTGGTGTTAAAAGCTTTAGCAATTCATTATTTCATTTTATATATGAGTTTTAAGGGAATTATATTAATTACAAATTATAATATATATTATATATAATATATATAATATATATAATATTATATATATATATATAGTATATTATATAATATATATTATATATATATAATTTATATATAATATATATTCAATATCCTATATGAGGCTTTAATAAAAATTGCACAAAAAAAGTCAAATGGATATACATTGTTAGCGTTGAAAACTTAACTTACTGGTCAAAAACAACACTTATCTTACTCTCAGTTCCTACCGACACTCGAGTGAGAATCTTAGGAAAATCTCAAGCAAGGCTTGGGTCACTGTGACCTCATTAAATGACAATATTCAAGGATCTGACTACTTCAACTTGAAAATGTTGTCTTTGTTGAAGCAGAATAAATACCTGCCGAGCTCCAGATGATGAATGAAGTTGCTCTTGCATATTCCATGACTCTCAAAAACTTCATTTAAACCTACAAATGTGATATAGATATTAAGGCTCTTAATATTTATTAAACGTTTTCCAACTAGAAAGGAAACAATTCATGAAAATAACAGCTCTGAAGAGTTCCTGCTAATTTTGTTGACAAGAGGTTGAAATGTAAATGCCACAACAACAGCCATTCCATGTTTCCAAGACTTCGAAAAGTACGTGGAAAGAAGTTGAGAAATTGAAAAATTCAAAAGGTTGAAAGTGAAATCATATTAAAGATCCATTATACAGCAATGGGTTTTCCAAAGCATAGCTCGTCAGTGGAAAGATTTATTGAGTTTCAGCTGAAGAACCCATTGACACCCTTCTTGTATGATGATCTCTTCACTTAGTTAAAACTTTAATGAAAAGAATTCTAAAACCGGACATTTATTGTTCAGACTTTACATAATGAAACTTAAGATAAAAAAAAATTCATAAATGCCGGAAAATATGGACCTGTATCAAACAGCAAAAGAGGGAATTAGGAATGCACCTCGTAGGCTGCAAACTCCAGAAATTTTAAAATTTAGAAAAGTAAGTTATTTTTTTTTTTTTATTATCCAAATTAGTAGAAAGAATCCTCTTACAATTCCATCACAAAGGGACATTAAGTTGTTTGTCACCGAAGGTAATGTTTTCTAATAACTCTGAAAGAATTAAATCTTGTTTAAAAAATCATGAACATCAGCGAATGAGTTGCGGCTATATAATCCAAAGAGGATTATGAACTGATACTAATTCCCTATGTCCTGAACTTCTGAAAAGTTTTGATGAGAAGGAAGATAAACTTGATCAACTTCATTAAAATTTAAAAAGTAAACATTCAAAAAGAAACAAAAAAAAACTTTGTAACACTGATCTTCTTTATTCATGGGTAAGCTTCGTACAAGAGGTTCTCGACAAAAACAAACATGTCTACAATAAATTGCTGAAGAGTCACTTTTGCCTAAAAGAGTTATTGCTAAGAAATGAAAAATATTGGAGGCTATATGTATTACAAATTAGATATCATACTCCGCAAATGCTTCTTCAAGTAAGCATACTAAAAAGAAAACTATTAGCAAAGAAAGCAGAAAACTTGGAAGTGCAAAAAAAAGAAATATACTGAATTAAAGACTGAAGAAAAATTAAGAGAAATATTGTCAAAGACCGAAAAACAACTTATAATAGAAGAGAAAATAGCTCTTCTTAAACAGTCATAAACTTTTATTAAGAGAATGACTTTATTAATGGGCTTAGTTTAAATAAATATTTTTAATTGTTTAAGAGAAATGTTATGAATACGTTTGAAAAATAGAAATTATAGATTTTTTTGTGAGGATTAATTCTTTTATTTGAATAAAGTAAAAGAAAAGGGAAAAAATGAAAAGCAAAAGCAGGACCGTAAAACATATTGCAATAGAAAATAATGCATTGGCAAACATTAGCTATATAAATAATTTGGAAAGTCTTGTTTAAAAAAAAAAAAAAATATTAATATAAAAATATATATAATAATATATATATATATATATATATAATTATATAATAATTATATTATATATATAATATAATATATATAAAATATATATTATATTAATATATATAATATATATAATTAATAATATATAATTATATAATATATATAAAATATTATATATATATATATATATAATATATATATATATATTATATATATATATATATATATATGGGAAAACTTTGAAATACAGAAAATAAAGAAAAAATACCTAAAGTGATCCAAAATTTTAAATTTGTTCGTGTAGACAAATTTGTGTGAATAAATATTCAATTACTAAATTGATATAGCTTTTTAATATGCAATATGCAGTTAGAACTTCTAAATTGAATTGTACAGGTGTTGTTTGATTAGTTGATTTTTGTATGAAGATACTGCTTAAAGTCTATTAATCTTGAATTATTTTATTACCACATTTTATCATTTTCAAACCATAACCAATTTGAAATTAAAAATAATAATAAGTATTGTAATTTATTCATAGAAGAAAAATTATTTACACAGATAAAATATTACACCAATGTTGCAGCTGAATTTAATCCTAGCCACTGTATCTTCCATGAAACTTCTCAACTAGATTGAAATCACAATAGAGGTTATAATCATATACCTATAAATATATATATATAATATTATATATAATATATATATAATATATCATATATATATATATAATTATATATAATATAAATATTCAATAATATATTATATATATATATATAATATATAATTATAAATATATATATATATATATATATATATATATATATATATATATATATAGAATATTATATATAATATATATAATATATAATAATATATATATATTAATATATATATATATTATATATATATAATATAATAATATATATATATATAATATAATATATAATATATATAATATATATAATATATATGGTGTCATACTGTTGCAATGAAAAAATACTACTTTTACTGTCCTTCAGCGAAAGTTTCAGAGCATTAAATTGTGCAGGATACACCTTTTTTAGAAATAAATTTTTTTTATACCCAACAATTTAGCAAAAAATTCCAAAATTCCAAATTGTAATTTTTAAAATTTTGAATTTGACAAAGGTTGTATACCAAAAATTATTCAATAAAAAAGGTGATCCCCCCAATTATAACATTCTCTGAAACTTTTACTATCGATAATAGAAAAGTTATTTTCTCTGTGCAACCATTTCACCAGCTGCCCCTATATATATTCTATATATATATATATATATATATATATAGATATATATATATATAAAAATATTAATATATATATAATAAATTATATAATATATATATATATTAATATATACATATAATATAATACTAAATTATATAATATATATATATATATAATAATATATATATATATATAATATATAATTATAATAAATAGTTTTAATCTGCAGATTCATTATTGAATTTAAAAAGCAAATCATAAATAATAGCAAACATTGAATGTAGTTATTGTCTATATCTAGAGTTGATCTAGAAAAACTGGAATACTACAAAATATGAACCACAGAGAAAGAAAATTTAAGAGAAGAGAAAGCTTGATTAGTCTTGATACTGAGCCTTCGCAGCGGAGGCTTTCATCATCATCATCAATTCAAAAGAGAATTAACCCCACAATAATATAATATTATAAAATTATATATATATAATATATATATATATATATATATATATATAAATATATTACATATATATATATATATATATTATATAATATATATAATAAAATTTATTAAAATAATGAACTTTGCAGAATTTTGATGTTAAAGAAATTTTAAGAAGGACTTCAAAAGGAAAAATTGTTTTGAGAAATTATGAAATACATAAACAACTTGAAAAAGCTCATAGAGATGATGTTGTTGAAATTTTGGTTGACTATTGCATTGAACAGGACTATTGTATTGGGGAGTAAGTTTTGTTTTCTAATTAAATAAACTGATTCATAAGTTAATAGCAACATAAAATTTTAAAGACTTAATTATATTTATAAGGTCAGATAAACAGTTTAAGAAATGCTGTGAATATCTAAATTCCATAAAAGCTAATTAACATTGTAGAGCTTGGCATTAGCAGTGAGCAACTATAGATAATTAACCTTTGTTTATAATTATGCTTGTAGAAAAATTATTTTGATGAAAATTTTCATTATAATTAATATATATATATATATATATATATATATATATTATATATATAATATAATATATAATATAATAATATATAATATATATTATATAATATATATATCATATATTATATATATAATATTATATATATATAATATAAAAAAACTACCTACGACTCGTAACGCTATCCCCCATTCAGAGTGACACGGGACTATGGAAACGAAACTTAAGCCGGCCTATCAAACCACGCACCAACGTGAAGAAGTCATTTTATTCTCGCCCCCAGTAGAAAAAACCCAACTGCTACGCGGGAAGATTTGAACCAGCTTCCTCTCGTATCAGTCCGACTCAAACCTCCTATACATATCATATAATATATATATATATATATTATATAGTATATATATAATATACTATTACATAATATATAATATATATATATATATATTATATATAATATATAAATATATATATATATTTACACACACATAAGATGTACAGGGCCTGGATTCAAATCCTCATCCGGATTTTAGGTAGAAACTACCTAGAGAAGCTTCCCTCCTTGAAAAGGGCTATGCCTGTATATGAACTTTTAAAAAAAGAAAAATTTGTGTGCGCGCCTTAGGCCTTTATATTGCATGTTTTTGCTTATTTGTTGGACACCCTTATGGGGATAGCATAGTATGTTATGACAGTCAATGTGGCTTTCTTTTAAAATTGTGGTTGAACTGCATAAGTAGCAGCTATTTTGTTGAGTGCTTGTGGTAGGGTTGGCATGTTTTAGTTATAGTATTTAGATATGGTGGTGAATATGTTTTTATACTTCAATATTTTTAAATATTTTATTTTACTTTACTTTAAATTGGACAAGCTGTAGAATGCTGGGAGAGTTTCTTGAGATATTGGGTCGTTGGTTAACATATTAATTGTTAGAGAAAAACACCATTTACTGATTTTTATGAAAATATTTTTATTTTTTTTTTACATTTTTATAATTGGACTCAGCTAGGATCTGGATAAAAATCTTGAGAACAAAAGGAAGTTTGTAAAACTTTCCCACTCTTTGGTCTGGGATATCCTGACATACTGAACAAAATTTTGGCTGAATCTTACCACTTCACGAGCAGATCAGTTTTGATTTTAATCACAAATTAAACTCCAGAGTAAAATTTCAATAGCCCATGAATGAATTTTTGATTCTTAAAGATAGGTGTCGTCCCTAGAGATGTTTTCCAACCTATGTGTCACTCCAATAAACCAGGGCCTGTACACTTATTCTTTGTGTAATATAAATAATATAATA
The DNA here is from genome assembly GCA_015478945.1 of Trachelipus rathkii. Lineage (NCBI taxonomy): Eukaryota > Metazoa > Arthropoda > Malacostraca > Isopoda > Trachelipodidae > Trachelipus > Trachelipus rathkii. The sequence goes on along the minus strand of JABUQX010002238.1, from coordinate 16,308 downwards.
TATATATATATATATATATATATATATATAAATATATTATATATAATATAATACTATATATATATATAATATAAATATATAAATATATATAAATACCGTATATAATATAAATATAATATATATAATAATATATATTAATAATACGTATATACCCTATATTTCTATATATATATATATATATATATATATATATAAAATTCAGATGTGTAAACAAGGTGATGCAGTTTTATGGAAATCTGATTCCGAAACTATTTCCAACTGAGGATTCACTTACTTACTTTATTCCTCCTCAAACGGATGGCAAACAACAAAAGAGAGCCAAAGGAAAGCTCATCGAGAGATACAGAAATATGAGAAGAAAGTTTCGAAAACTGGGCTTACATTCTCAGCATATTTCTAAGAGTGTGGCTAAAAAATCTAAAACCAGTATTTTATTGCATGAAGGTAAAATATGAAGTCTTATGTTGTAGTGTTAACCAAATTTTTTGAACTTTAATACATTATTACACAGATAAGTAGTCATCTATGATAAAGCATTAAAATAATCAATTTGAAAATTATAACAGCTTTTGCAAAAATTTTAGGTGAATCCTTATCAGAGGAAGAATTTTTTGAAAAGCAGCAGTGGCTTAGGTTTAACAAAGAACCTTGGGAACAAGTAGAAAAATTGTGGAATGAAACTTCAGATAAGAGAATATCTGATATCCACCTTAAAGAGGAATTACAATACATTACTTATCTGATGCCAATATTAGAAAAACACCAAGACATATTCTAGTATATAATATATATATAATATAATATAATAATATTATATATTATATATATAATATATTTATATAAATAATATAATATATATATATTATTAATTATTATTTATTATTTTATTTTAAATTATTACATCAGTTACACAAAACACTGTTTACCTTGCCATCTGACTGAACAACCCTACAGAGTAACTACTAGTAAACGGAGTATCAAAAGTTTCATTTACAGAGAATGTAAAACTGTAGTTTATAGCGAAAATGGAAAAATCATTACTGATTAAAATGAAGACCGCAATATTAAGAAGTCTTATAGGTAGTTACTGAATAAGACCAGAAAAAATACCACATCTAAGGGAGTTAGTTGTCATATACAACCAAAAAAATTGAATATGGATTGTGAAAAAAGGTTGCAAAATTACAAGTAGGGCTTGTTAACATGTAATGTCAGGTGAGTTTATGTGGCTAATGCGAGCGAGCTGAACCCATTATGTGCGTTTTCGTTTTTCCCAAATCCCACTCCGAATTTCTATCATCACTTATCCAATCGCTACAAACCTTCAGTTTACCCCCTGTGACACACCCAAACTTCCTGCCATGTTCCTTTGTGGCGTAACGTATTAGTTGCTCCAACCCAACTACCACACGACACAAGGAGACAAAGCTAAGAAAAACTAGACAGGAGCATGAAAAAATGAGGGACAGAAAAAGCTAAACCATACACGAAGACATAAAAGTATTTAGCCCTGGGGACGCAAGAAAACAATGTGCCATAATTCGGTTCTTAAATTATTGTACCAAACATAGAGAATACATCCACTCTTTGCAATTAAATGATATACAACATAATTTTGTAATCCTCCCGACACAATACCAGTACTAGTATGAGACACTGTCTCGCTGAATACTCTTTTCAGACTTAACAGTTCCTTACAATTAGTTAAATTTTTGTTTTCTCTAGAAAAGTTTCAAATTTAATGATTAAAATAAAACTATTCTTTCCATGTCAAGTGTGATTTTTATTCAGTAAAATGTATTATAGTTCTTAAACTTTTCTATTTTAAATAAGACCCATATTAATAAGTTTTTCGTTATTCTAATCACCTCTTTGTAAAGAGTCGTCACGTGAAGTTATATAGCTCTGTGGATTAGGTTTTAAAATAATTAGTTTTTATACCTTCAGTTATTTAATCATAATTGTGATAAACATACCTACATAAACATTTACTTCTCTTTCGGCTCTACCATTTATAAAACAAAGTAAAACATCTAGAATAAGTTTAAAAGAGGAGAGACTTTATAGTACTTTTAGAAGTTGAAATGTGATTGTATGAGTAAGTATGAATATGATGAGATATGCATTTAGTTTCTGAGTCATGTATTCAGGAGCAGTAGCATTACAGAATATATGAGGAGGAGATAGAGAAGGAGTAACTCGTAGACACGGAAACCAAGAAAACTGTAAGTGTAGAGGGGGTGGGGAGAAGGAAAGAGTAAGTACGTGGACAATGTGGTGCCGAAACGAAAAGAGGGGAGGCCCGCCATCGGCGACGGACTGACCGTAGAGCAGGGATGTGAGCGGGGGAAAGGGGAGGCCAAAAGCAAGCCGAAAAAAAAGAGGAAGGAGGAGCCAAATGGGAGAGGACCCCAGAGCCCCCAGGAATAAAGACATCAAAATGCGGAAGGCAGGCAATGGGAGGGAGTAAGAGAAACCGCAAGCGGGGGACGCTGAAAACAGCATGGCCGGGCGTGGTGGGAGGGGCGAGGCAGCGTTGTGGTGGCATGGGCAGGCCAGCAAACCATGGCGGACGGCGGAGCACGTGCCAAATGGGGAAAGAGCAAACGGGAAATAGCAGAGAGGGCCATGACGCACAAAAAGTCACGAATAGGGGGGAGGGGAAGGTGCGCAGCAAGCGAAAGCAAAAAACAAACCGACGGGGGGGGTGGGAAAATCCGGAGCTAGTGGGAAAAAACCCAAAAAAAAACAAGCGGGACAGGGCGCAAGGACCCACGCAGAGGTGCAAAGGGAAAATGGCCGAAAAGCACGAGAGTCGTGGACTAAAGCGAAAAAGGGCAAAAAATGGCGGAAAACTTAACGAAATAAGGCCAAAATACCACAAGCGATCGATATACAGTACGTACCTCAAAAACAGGCCGAAAAGACTGTGATGACGCAGACAACAAGCCACGGCAAGCACCGCCCCCCAACAGACAATCGGGCGGACAAGGTGATAAAATGAGTCCGGGACGGTGGGCGAAAATGGGGGCGAAAAGCTCCAAAGGAGCACCCCGGAACAAAAAAAGACGGACCGAATCACGAAGCGAGCAACGTCAAAGGGAAGGGACGGGGAGGCGGAGCGGAGTGCGAAAGGGGGAGGGAGGCGAGGCGAAAGTGGTGAAGGGGCGGAGGCGGGGAGGCGAAAAGCGGGGAAGTGGGAACGGACAGAGGGGAAAAGCCAAAGTGAAGGAAGAGCGGAGCGCGAAGGCAAAAAAAGGGACGACTTCCGCAGCCCGCGGACCACAGGACCGGCCAATGCCGCACGACACCCTCTAGAGCGGCGTAAAAACACCCCTCCACCACCTAAGAAAACCCAAAAAGGAGCCTACAAAGGAGACACAGCGGACAGCAACCCCACAGGGACAAAAACAGCTTGACCACCCAACGAAACAGAAACACGCTTCCGAACACGACCCAACAGAGGGCGAACCAGAAAAACACACATGTGAACAGCACCCACTAGTATTAAACAATAACCATACAAGCACAGCGTACATATACAGGAAAACAGGCGTCCCCGCATGAGCCCAGCAAGAACAAAAGCAACACAGAAAAAAAGAAAAAAAAAAGGAAAACACCCCCGGCTCGTCGTATTGTAATCACTGGATGTACCAAAACAACCCCCATCCACCACACAGAACGAAACTCATAAACAGTCCCACCTTCCATATCATCAGCACTCCACGGAAAAGGGAGGAACACAAGGTGACCAGGAAAACCGGAAACCCAGCCCACCCGGGCACCAAATACAACAAACCCCAGCCGGCACAGAGAAAACCCCGCCCGCCGCACACGCCAAAAAAACGCGAGAATGAAAAGAAGCAGGCCCCCCCCGCCCCCAACAAAACGGGCGCCGCTCCTACTACTTTCGCCCTTTTATATATAAATCTACTATAGAGACCAGCTGCCAACAGCAGGCAGCTGACACAATCAACGCCCCTGAACAAACAACTAAATGTAACCGAAATCTAAATCCCCAAATTCCCTATCCCATTATTTTAAATGGCGCCGGCGGAAAAGCACGTATGCCAGAAAGACAAGGGAAGCCGCTAGCAGATCAGGACACACCCAAAAACAACAGAGAAAGGAAAGAAAACAGAGAACGGCACTATCTCATCTCCATCTTCATTTATCGTCAGAGCCAGAACCACCCAGCAGACAGGAAAGAAACCCCGCGAAAGGCCAGCGCGACGCCCCCGAACGCGGGCAGACACGGGTGAACCGGGCGAAACGCCCAAAGAGCGCCGGCGGGGAGGCAGCGGGGCCCCCAATAGGGTCAGGGGAATGAAAAAAAGAGGAGTAGAGAGTAGAGCAAAAGAAGATATAAAGAGAAAGATAAGAAGAGAGAAAAGAAGAGTAGAGAAGAGAAGAGAAGAAAAGATAGAGAGAGAGAGAGAAAAGAGAGAGACAGAGAGAGGGAAGAGGAAGGTGGAAGTAGGTGTTGGAGTGAACAGTGAGGGAATGAGGAAGGGAGTTAGCGGAGCAAGAGGCGAGGGAAAAGGAAATAGGGCGTGGAGGGAGAGGAAGAACGAAGAAGGGGAGAAGGAGAGGAGAAGGAACTGGAACAAGGAAGTAAGATAAGGAGCAGAACACCGCAAGGAAAGCAGGCGAAGTGTAACAAGGGAACTGAACAAAGAGGGGAGCAACAGAAGAACCGTGGAGCAAGGCAAAGGAGTAGGGGAGCAAAGTAGGAGGGAAGAAGGGAACAGGGAGGAAAGAAAAAAAGAAGGCGGGGAAGGTAGGAAAAGCCAAGGTGCATAATGAACAGAGGGGGGAGAAGGAGAGAAAAAAGAAGCCGAAAAGGGCAGACGGAGGAGAAGAAGAGAGGCCTCCCCCGCCGCCGGTTGTGGGAGAGAAAGAACGCTGCGGGCCGCCACGGAGGCACCTGTGAGCAGCCGGGGCCGCCAGACGCCAAACAGCGCGAGAAACAGCAGGCTGAAACAGTCAACACGCGGCGGGACCTCACCACCACGGTGTAACATGCCGACCGCCACGTGAGCACAGCCACAGACGCCTGGCACTCGAAAACAACGCCCGCGGGTCCAGATGGCAGGGGCAAGGGGCAAGGCGACGAGGACGGCGAGGCGCGTGAGAGGACCGGAGCACCGGGGCACTTAACGGCGACGGGAAGCGTACCCACGGACGGCCGAGCACCCGCTGCCACCAAGCCCACGAGAAGGATACAAGAAACAAGAAAGGACCAAATCCCAGGCCGTCAACCCCCGAACGGAAACAGCCCAAACACAACGGCAACCACATTCCTGCGCACCAACACAAAAATAGATAAGATGTGAGAACCAAGCAATGAGAGATACAAAGATGTAGATAGAAATAGAGAAGAGAGAGAGAGAGAAATAGAGAGAGAAGGAATAGTACTACAGAACGTCGTCATCAAATCCACAGTATTAGATGTCCTACCAGACTAAACGTCAGAAGAGAGAAATAGAGAAGAAGAGAGACGGACTCCTACCCTGACCCCCCGCAACGAGGAGGGCCACATCTGCGCCAGAAAGCCGAGCGAGCCTGGCGGCCACAAGCGTGCAACAGAGGGAGAGAAAAGCAGGGCGGGTCGCCGAAGCGGGCAATGAAGGAGGCGGACGGAGCGGGACCGAGTCAACGGGGAAGGACCACGAGGGAAAGAAAAGGAGAAAATGAAGACGTGGGTGCCGAGCTGCACGAGACGAAAACGGCGCGGCGAAGAGGTGTCAGCAGAGAAAGTGGGGATGGGTAAAAGGTCAGGAGCGGAATGCATGAAGAGGACGGAGATGAGAGAGCAAGGGTGGGGAGGGGAAGAGAGATAATAGAGGCAGAGAGAGGGGGAGGGGAAGGAGGGAGAGGGGAAGCGGACGGATGGGTGGGGAAAGGGGACAAGAGGCGAGGATGGCGGCGGGGGGGAGTGGGATGTAGAGGGCGGAAAAGGTCCGACCAGCGCGAAGTGGAGTGATGAGAAAGTGGCGGGCTGAGAGGGGATGGGGGACAAACCAGTAAGGCGAAACGGGGGGGAAGGGAGGAGGTGCGGGAGGGGGAACCATGCCAGGAAGCAGTAGAAGGCGGGCGGGAAGGGGGGAGAGGGAGAGGGGGGCTGCGCTAAAAGCATGGGGGAACGGGTGCGGGAAGATGGGGAGGGGACGGAGGAACAAGGTCCATACGTCGCGGGAAGGGCAAGGATGGGGCGCAATGGAGCCGTAAACGAGATGAAGGAAGAGTAAAGACCAGAGAGGAGAACGGCGGAACAGCGCAGCGAAAAAAAGGACCCGGCACGCCGACCCAAAGGCAAAGTGAGCAACCGACGCCACCACGAAACAAAAAACGCCACGCACCAACGGAAAAAAAGGTCACTCACCCACGGGCAAACAAAAAAGCTGGACGCGACCCAGGCCAGGCAAAGGCAAAAGGCCGAGCGCCGCACTGACTACAACAGGGAAAAACAGGAACAACCAAAAGAAACACCAGGAACCCCACCAAAAACTACATAAAAGCGTGAAGAAACAGACAAGAAGAACAACGCAGCACGCGACCGCAAAACGGCAGCACAACGAACACAGGGGCAGAACCACGGACACTACAACACAATAGACAAAACGCAAACAGAAAACAAAGCCAGCCACAAATCAAAAGTCGGGAAAGGCCAACAAAAAAATACAAAAAAAAACAAAAGGAGGACACACGTGACGAGCACAAGGCAAAACAAAGCAAAAAACTAACGCACGCGAAGACCCCCCAAGACAGCAAGGCAAGAAGACATGGCCAAAAAAGAGAAAAAAAAAAGGAAAAAAAACAAAAAAAAATCCAAAACAATCACTTGTAACAAAACAGTCCTCACAAATGGAGCAAGACAAACAAGGCCCTCACCCCCAGAAAAAGAAAAATGAAAAAGATCGGCGAAGCGAACTACCCTCGTCAGAAACATAGACCAGAGCACCTCCCAAATCTCACGTCTCGCATAGCACGTCACTGTCATACTTCGACCCTGTTAATACCTCTCCCTGTGTCAGTCACTTCGTATATGTCCTTGCGCCCCACTACCACCTCCTCTGCATACCGCCACCGTGACAGCTCCCAGCTCGCTCTCCGCCATAGACGAGACAGAACCATACCCCTAAGAGCAAAGAACAAATCCATCACACCAAAACCATAACGACAAACATACCAATACGACACACACCACAGCACCCACAACGACCACACTCACACAAAAAAAAACGAATATAACAAAGAAAAATCTTTATTAGATCTAAAAAGTAAAAACAAACAAAAGGAGAAGAAAGTAAAAGATAAAGAAACAAAAAAGAATTAAACGACTAATATCCATAATCTCAAATCACGGAACTAATGAAAAAAGAATGAAAGTAAAATAAAAAACCAACTCACCCACACGTCTATACATAAAAACCGTCTACCCGCCACGACCATCTCATATACTGAGCTCAGCGCACGCGGCACAGATACCACAAATACCAGCAACATCCTCGCGTGCCACCATCTGCCACAGATAAACGAAACGCGTCAGAACCGCTAAATCCGAAGACCCCTATCTCAGCAACAGGTGTATACAATCAATACGCGAGCTACCGCATAGATGACCGTACCGCCCCTCACACACGATCGCATACAGGACAATCCACCAGGAACCAAATCCAACACACCGACGTTCGCAAGCGAAACCACACGAACGGTAACATCATACACACGGCATACTGCGCGAAGCAGAACCCACACCGAAACCTCGAACCTACGCTACACCCGGAAAGGCCGCCAAAGTACGACCCTCGCATCTTCAGCCGCCATTACCCGAACAAGCAGGCGGCCACACCTAGCACAGGAATCCATAATAACTAACTACTATTATAAAAGAAAATGATAAACTTATAAGCACAAAACATATATCTGTTACAAATATATTGAGAAAACATATTGACCGATACGCCCCAACCCGAGGAATACAAATAGATCAACATCAAAAATTCACGCATAAAGAAATAATAAAGAAGACCCCCGACTCATGTCAAAGACCAGTAAGATAACAAAGAATTATTAGCGAAATGATTCTAATACCTACAGGAAAATTAATAACAAATATCTCTCAGAAATATGTTAGCTACACTCCCTTACTTATTTAACAACAAAACAATACCAAAGCTTTATATATCGCAAAAGAACATCGAAACAATAATGCCTTCTGAAAAAATAAGGAACCACCCATCTCTCTCATACTCGCAAATCCCACTACAAATACTATCTCTGACTCTCAGAAAAACATTCTCCCAAATTACACACACCTGAAGTGCTCACGGTAACTGCGCGCTATAGACGTCAGCTAGCTAACACAAGAGATAGCCTGGACCCAGAATAGACAAAGCCACCTCCTCTCGACCATTATTACATCCATAAAAAGCTCCTATACCATTCCACACCCCTGAGCAGAAATATAGAACCAACGGAAGAGAAGCGAAATCTGCAAAGTTCAGTAAAGTCAATAAAGCATTATTCGGAGACTAAACATAAATATGGGAACAAGAATATCTACAGCAATCTCGCTGCCGAAACGCATGCATACAGCAAATAAAGCCTATTCCACATTATAATATTAAACCTCACCCACTCCTAAGAGATAGCCAACCGAACCATGCAGCAACATACATTGCTTAATATAGTCTAGAATCTCGATTTCTAGCATTAAATATACAAGCCGGCAGGACGAACCATCACCCCACACTCAATCATAATAAGCAAGTGCATTCAACTCAGCTATGCCACCCAGAATAATAGCAATAACAATCAATATAAATTCTATCAAATTGCCCTTCCTAAGTGATTCATCAGAAAACTCTACGTAAAGAAGGAACAGATCTCAAATAGATATAAATGAAGCAGAGAGCTAATAAAATATAATCTCTCATGAAAGGAAAAAAAACATATAGACGGGAACTATTAACACCCAAGAGACATTGACTTATGTACATTGCAATGAATAACAATAATTGTATTACATTTCTATACAAAAGATAACCACTAATACGATCGTATATGGAACCAGTAGTGCTTCCCCACATCCTTATAAAATTCAAGCCATTCACCAGCATTGCCCATCGGACTGAAAATATCACCATTTGAAATGTTCATTCTGGGTTTTTATAACCCAAAACAAAATAAAAGAAGCAAGATACACTATAATTATTTTATGGAACACAAAAAAAAATATAAACATGTCTCAGGATTGTAAAGAATAATAGTAAAATAATTGATTTAGTGTGATCGAAAGTTATCCACCTTTATAAGAACCATTAGAGACATCCTCTTTCAAAATTATTGAAATCAACCTATGCATCCGAGTCTTTGGTTAGGATAGATATAATGCGGACCCTCTTACCAATGTCCGTAAAAAAAGGGAATAAATATATTGTTTGTATATATTTAGTCATTATTTTACCGTTAATATACAGGAGGCTAACAAACTATCCCATCCTCACGACATCAATACGCAAGAAAACCAATAGCTTAAATTGATTAATACGATATATCAATAAATCACCCCTATGATGGCACCTCAGATAGAACTCAGTTCGCACCTCTATATATTTACGATAGAAGCCTAATGTCAATTTAAAAAATCAAAACTTCATTTACACCAAACACACAACATATTCTCCCCCAGTTCAAATCCGTACCCGGTTAGAACCGTTACCGAACAGCTCTAGCTCTATATAAAAAAAAGCCTGTACCGGCCACACATCCGGTTACCTCCGCATCTGCTATAAAATGGGAAAAAATATATACCCTTGTAATATATCTCAAATAATAAACTCCAATCACTCAGACCATTAACAATGAAATCCCCACTTTTTACTCTGTTACATTGGAAAATACTATAGGGAGAAAAAGAGATGCCTGTTGGCCCCTGCTCTAGACTCATACATTAAAATGATTCAAACAACATATTACAACCAGTAATCATAAAACCCTTGATAAAGAAGATATAATGTTTAAAAACTCGAACATGCATATTGACCAAAAGCCATCGAAACAATCCTCAGAAATCTCAAGAATACACAAAGAAGATAATAAATCCGATACTCAAAATTACAAAAAACCTTTGACAGCATGAGGATATGTTTTGTATAATCCTAATCATAACTAAGAACAGCAGTTCAGGCCCACCAGTAGGCGACGAGTAAATTGCAAGTCAGAAAAGGTATAGAGACCTATAGAATATATGCAAAAATATTCTCCAGCTAACTTATAATAAAAAACCCACATTTATATATATGTACAGTAGAAGAAACCTGAAAACAGATATCACTGATTAATCCGATATTACAGACGATATAATATAAAACCTATAACTATGAACTAACCTACCAAACATGAAAATATACCTAGTGACAATAAATACAAGGATTATGTAGAAAAAAACGATTTATGAAGAGGAATCGATGAAAGATCTACGAAAGAGGAATATGTTAAATAAAAATAATAAAATAAATAATAAAAAATAAATAAATTAATAATAATAACAATAAAATGTAATAATCAGAATATATTAATTATTATAATAATGATAATAAACAAAATAATAATAATAAATAATAAATAAATAATAATAATAATTAAATAATAATAACCATATATAATTTAGAGAAACACTAATTTGAGACCAGTTGAAAACTATGAAAGAGATTCCAGAGGTAGACCCATTGAATTCAAGATTTCGAAAAACATTGGTAGAATATTTAATGCACCTATTATTAATATGAAAATTAATTAGAATTATATGGAGCCTCGAGGAAAATTTAAGTTAGCGCAAATTAATCGTTGTTAATTTGTATTAGAGAATTTTAAGATGATTATTATGATAGATTTGTTAGTTGATAGTATGGTAAGTAACATAGTCGCTTCTATTGCGCCTTACGGATAATGATACGTCATTATATAATTTACTCACTTGATTTAATTCAAAACGACGTCAGTCTCTAAGGAGAGAGTTGTTGTGAGTCCGTTTTAGAAATGGATGTGGAAAATGCGCAAAAGTACATGTTCATTTCGAGGCGAATATTTGCAGTGTATATTAATTTGTTGTTTATTAGGTCTACAAATAATTATATATGTAGAGATATGATAAAAATAATAGAATTTAACCATATGAATATCAATGTTTTCCTTCTCTCATTATTCAATAATTTAATGTAAATGAAATTACCTACTGACTGCCCATAATTAATCCTTATAGCATAATGTCTAAGCAGCCGTGCGGAGACGGAGACATCATAAAGGCCCAAAAAGGATTAAACAATATCAGAAATGTTAGATGAACCAACACAAGAATAAAACGAGACAAAGTACATTTACATGCAAACAGGTACTTTGAAGGGCCCAAAAAGACACAATGACTACATCCGATCCCAATCCTAACATACGCAATGCAATCTGACGCAAAGATTTCGAATGCCAATGAGACGAAAAAACCCAACCAGTATCTGACCAAATGGAGATACCCAATGTGTCTAACCAGAATGAAATTGGAAAATAGACAAACATTATAAACAATAATAGAAAAAATGAATTCAAACACAAAGTATTCAAAATTGAACCGAACTCCTAGTTGAAAATCTACAGAATTTTGAAAGGACAATATACAGACAAAACTTACTGGTGACCCCAAGCAGATATCATACATCGCTGAATTGGGTATGACAACCTAACTTTCAAAAAGCAAACAAAACCACACAGTCACAAACAGAATAAGAATCATCCAAAACAGCTCTATAATAAAAGAAAATTTGCTGACTAAAGAAATACTGAAAAAGGGACTAACAAAATAGATCCCTCGAACAGTTATCATAAGATTAACAAGATCTAAAGAAATATAAGAACCAAGACCCTCATACCAACCACAAAGGACCAAATTCCAAAGAAAGAAGCTGAAATATGACAACCAGAATGTAACCACAAAAAAGTATGACATCTTCTTTGCCGAAAAAGAAACTCTCCACCAACAATACTCTTATAACCCAGTGTTTAAACGCCACAATTAAATTACCAACAAAGAACGCTAAATATCACGGTCGAAGAATGAATAATGTCGTATCGCCCATACCAAAGAGCAAATATCATCTGCATTCTTCAAACCTCTTCATAGCTAAAATTCCATCCTCTCCCAAAAACTTCCAGTGACAAGTCTCACCACCTTCATTCACTATACACTAGAAATATTCATACGACTCAATACCGCTGCAAACCCTAAATCTTTCATCATCATCTTCTTTGCCTAAGTCTATCGTTCTTCAAATCTTCATTCATATTCTAAATCTATACTTCTACTTATGAAATATCCATCTATCATATTGCATCTTCTTTACAAATCTTCTTCATTCATCTAAAAATCCTCTTCCAAAAAACTACTTTCAAATTCTTTTTCTTCATCTAAATCTTCTTCAAAATGTTCTTCTTCTAACTCTTCCCTTAAGTGTGCGTCCCCCAAGAAATCATCAAAAAGAAGGAAGATTTCAACTCCTCCTTCTCTATCCACTATCTTGGAGGAAGACCTACATCTTTCCCCAAGCCCATGTAAAGAATCTTCACAGCTATTGCAAGATTTGAGGTTGAAATAATTAAAGTAGATTAGTAATGTATAAAATGACTAAGATTCTTAAAAAAGATTAAAATATTTTTTTTTGGACAATTATACAAAGAGAGACATATAAATCGATTTACTCAACTAAATTATTTTAAATATTGTTCCGTTTAAATAAGCGAGTAGTGATATAAGATTATCTTTGCTTTTGTATAATTCACTTCCACAATAAGCTATTATAATCTATAGTATGCGATATCATCTTTTTTAACAAAAGGTCCAACTCAATAATCTTTATATTCTAAGACCCCTTCGATTCTCTTAACCTCTATCACTCTTAATTAATTATATGTAGATTACTAATTTAATTAATCATTATATTCCCTTACACCTATTATGAATATTCTACGAGATAAATGCTCCTCATAACCAAGTATAAATCATCTATATACTCCAAAGGGACAAGCCCAATTTGGCACTCACCTCTAATAAATTGATATGAGGATAAATAATAATAATTCCATTACAATAACAGAGAACTGTATGGCGTGTAAATTAATTTATAAAGTAGAATATACTATTATATTATCATATTTATATTATATTATTATATATTAATAATGCTAAGAATTATTATTTGAATCTATATATATTTCTAGTATTTACAGACATCAAATTATCGGTTAAGAATTTTAAAGAATTCATTGTTGGAACTGAGGTCGAGATGTACAATTAGGTGTTCTAAATGAGAATTTTCAAAAAGCATTATACAAAAGAATTAAGATAACTATAAGAAGAATAGATTCATAGTTGAATCAAAATTGAAAATTTAATGCAAGCTAATTTACAAATGCAGTTTCTAGCCAAAATGTATCTTCAAGGAAAAATATATATATTAAAATTAATATAATTTTTAATTATATAAATATATATATATAATAATAAATAATAAATAATATATATAATAAATATATAATTATATAAATAGAATATATATATACACCAAAAAATTCTATACTATACAAGTAACAGAATATTATAATAATACAAAATAAATACATATATTAACTCTATTATCTAATACAAGCTTAACAATATACTAAATAAAAACACTAGACTAAATAATAACTATATACACCAAAAATAAAAATACAATAAAAAGCATATATAATCAGAAACATAAATAAACAAAAACAAAATCGACCCCCTCCTCAATAATTCAATTAAGCTTAGCATTATCTAACAATCCCCAATAAACATAACACCCAACGCAATTGAACAACCAAACACCAACCCAAAATCAACCACAGAATCCCCCAAACAAAATAAAAAAAAAAGTAATAAAGTTAAAATATAATTTATAAGTTCTAATTTAAATATTATTAGAAAAGTATAGGGTTAGTTATTATTTTAAAATCAAAAGTATAAAAAAGTTATCACTAGATATTAAATTATTAAATATATTATGAAGGGATTTTTCTAAAAACTCCAATATATAGAAATATAGGAATAGATCTTTTATAAGTACCTGAATCGAGCATCCTTCGGAAGCATGTATTCCATATCTGGAATATCATCTCAAAACCACGGCCCACAATGTACACGACCAGACTAATTACCTCTATCATTCTAATCTATCCTCTCATCGTCTCCCTCTTCGAAATTTAACCGTAAGAAGTACTCTAGCAGACATATTCTTTCAAAAAACAAAACACACAGCAAACTCACCTAGCCCATATTCCGAAAAACACCAAAAACGCCATTATCCTATAGCATATAGTAATTGTTAGTTTACTTACTAAACAAATATCTCTAAGGTTAGCCTTATAGACCGCTTACAAGGAAAGCTTATCTTACTTTTCTTGTAATTTTAACGTATTGATATAATCAAATTAGACATCGCACCGTTATATCTCTAGGATGTTGGACCTAGTTAATAATATAAATTTTATATAATAATTGACATGTGTATATAAAGTTCTCTTTACGTCTTATATGGACTTTTAGGCCCTTGCTAGATAGAATGTTGGTTTCATTTACACAACATACTAACTTGGAGTTAATAATAATGTGTATTCTATATTGACAAAATAAGCGTATTAATAAATGTTAAGTATTGGTTTCTCTGATATCAACTATTATGTCCAGTTATCTCTGACAGATATTGCAATATAGGTTCTCTGATGTAAATTATAGAAGTTAAGTTTCTCTAATAACTGGCATATATAAAGTATCGGTTTCTTGATACACTATAATTATGTCAGTTTCTCTGACAAGATTAATTGCAATTAAGTTATCATACTGATTAGTAATTTAGAAGTTAGATTTAATCATCTATAACTGCATCATGGATAAGTAGTCTAGCATTTTCTTGACTACACCCAGTATAATATGTCAGTTATCTACCTGATCACCCAATCCATCACATGTGCTTTCTCTTGACCTGACAGAATTCACGCTCAGTTAGTATATCATCTAACAGCGATAATAACCCAAAGATATCGTTCTCTGTAAACCCCAACACTGCCTCATATAATATGACGTATATCATACTGTACAAAATATTATGTCAATAATAAGATTCTAACATAATAAAATTAAATAGAAATTTGGTCTCCAAAATTAGAATAGAGAGCATAAACTATTCATACTCATCGAACCATTAAATTTAAGTTTTACGGTCTCTCTCCCACTCTAAAACTTAATTCTGAGCTATTGATGTAAATAAAATGAGCATATTGTTTTAAAAACCATTCCTTATGTACGAACTTTCATGCATGGCATTTAACTCTCTCGCCAAATGGAAAGCAACCACCTCTAAGACCAAGCACAAGCTACACATTATTTATAGATTTAAATGATAAACGGTGGAGATAATAAAACGTTAGTTTCCTTCTAAATTATTTATTTAGTAAATCCTTGTCATAACTACTGAGCTATAAATATATTTGTAGTTTTAAAAGGATTTGAACAATCACTAAAGATATATTGAAAAAAAAGTAATTACAAAGAGGGTTAAATTTATCCTAACTACTTTCAATAATATATATTATAATATAAATATAATAAGTATATATATATTATATATATATATAATATAAATATATAATAATATATAATAATAATATAATAAAATAGGTTTTACATATTAAACTTATGAATAAATACTATTAACAATGAGCTAAAAAATCAGTACATATATTGCAATTATAAAAAATGATAATATAAAATATAATATATATAATAATATTATATATAAAATAAATAATAATAAACGTCAAAATGGCGTTACAGAATTCGAAAATTACAAATTATAAATTAATCAATATGAGTAGAAATAAAATGACGCCAGACGTATAGATGTATGAATTGCTTCTCATATCTATCATCCAACTACAAGCGGTCTTAAATCCGAAAGAGATTTTTCATTTAATTAATGGGAAAGTAATGTTATGGAACAACAGCAATAATAGGACTGTAATTTAAATAAATAAAATTATTATGAATAATTATATATTATTAATTAATTATTATTAATTATTAATTAATTATTAAATTAAATGATAAATATCATAATATTAATTGATCAAAATATTTCTTGCTCTATCTTACAAATTGATTGTTATATTACTATATACTTATATATATACCTAATTATTATAATATAACGTTGTGAAAGTATAGATACTGCCAAC
>JABUQX010002237.1:42500-50351 GCA_015478945.1 Trachelipus rathkii | reverse complement strand
TGAGATAGGACACCCCTTCATGTCTGTTTCTCTTTACTATCGGCCCATATATTTGTGGGGTTGCGATGCAGCTCAACCAACTAAAAATTTTTCCTGTCATACATAAACAATCCTTTCCGGAATCGCCTTGCTCATACTTGTCTGACATGAAATACCTTTCGTGAAAACCTGCTGGGGTTCATATAATACCTTATATCTTCAAAATTGTATTTCCTCCTATAATGACCTTTCAGTAACTTTTCCAGAACCTTTTCAACCCACAGATGTTAAGCTAACTGGCCTATAATTTCCCAAATCTTCCTTACTACCTTTCTTATATAAATAGGCACAGCATATGCTGTTTTCCAGTCATTTGGTACCTCACCAAAAATATTATAGATCGCTTAAAAAATCAAATACAGATCGCTTTGCAATGCTGATACTACCTTCCTCAGAATTCTACCATATATGCATCAGGGCCTGCAACATTTACTTGGATCATATATGGTCTCCACGTAACGTTTAACATCTTTTAACGTCAAAAATTCAAATTATGTAAAGTCATTTGTTACATGCATGCAAAGAACTATTAGTCACCAACTATTACCTAATCTTTCCTTCAGTAAACACTGAAGCAAAATTAGCATTGAAAATGTTGACCAACTCTTAGTTTGAAGTCACTAAATTTCATAAAATTTTTAATTGGACAATTGTCCTATTCTTACTATTAATTATAAAAAGTTTAAAACAAACTTCTTCAGCGTCCTTAATTAC
Source organism: Trachelipus rathkii (assembly GCA_015478945.1). NCBI lineage: Eukaryota > Metazoa > Arthropoda > Malacostraca > Isopoda > Trachelipodidae > Trachelipus > Trachelipus rathkii. The sequence goes on along the minus strand of JABUQX010002237.1, from coordinate 49,598 downwards.
TATTCCTTGCCTAAATTAATTTCTGCCTTTCTTATTGAACTGGTTAAGTTCATTCTATTTTTCCTATAATTTTTTCTAAAATCATCCTGCCCTATACTACTTGAATATTTTAAAACATCTAAACTTTTCATTGATTTCTCTCTTATCTTTCTATTCCACAACCAGTTTAATCCAACCAACCTAATGGGTTTATCTTTAAAACATTACTGACTGAATATTCATTAAAATTTGCTAAAATGTTCCCCACATGATAAAACAGTTTTGGTCTTTAAAACTCTTTATCCCAGTCAGTTGTATTAAGCATGGTCGAAATGCGCAAAATTGCCTATTTTGGAAATCTATGAGCTTTTCCGTATTAACTTGCAATAATTGGGTCCCAGATCATACACAATTCATATTACAAATCTAATTATTTTATGGTCGCTAAAATACCTAAATTCTCCTCAACTCTTAACACCCTCATCCACCATACTTTCATTGTTAATTAATAATTAAGTCTAATAGTGGCAATCGTGTTTCATTGTTGGTATCAATGACCATCTGGTCAAAAAAGTTATCTATTATACATTTATAAATACAGAACTTCTATGATATTAGACGAAGGAATCCCATTGAAGCCAGGAAAATTAAAATCACCATTATGACTATACCTTTTCTTTAATGTGGCATGCTGTCTCAATTACTTTCATGATTTTCGCATCTAATTCTTGGACCTCTAGCCAGGTCTATAATAATACCCAACTATTCTATATGATTTATTTGTACATAATGATATCTACCCACAACCGGATTCAATATCATGATTTTAGTTTAAAGTCAAGCTCATTACATTAACAGATTTAATATTGCTTTTAACATAAAGCGCCACACCACCACCCTTTTTTCCTCTACGCTGGTATGAATAAAGTGAATATCGTCTATTTTCATTTATTTCCTGAAAGGAGGTCTCCCATATAATTCTTCATTGGCTCCAGGCCTCAAGGTTATGCAAAATTTCTAGATTCTCATTTATGGTATAACTTAAATCAGCTCATCTTTTTTTTATTTCACTAAGCGGCTATGAGCATTGTGTAAAGAACATTTTGATATTCGAAATTGATGATTATTTTTGTTGCTTCATTTATTTGAACCTTTATAAACAACACATAGTTTCTTATTTTATCTCACCCACTATACAGATTACATTGCTATTTCATTACCGTGCTATTATTCGTATCCAGATTTTGCCCACCACCCCCAACGTTTACCTAGTTTTTTGATAAACAAGTCTCCAAACTTGGTACTGAAAAAAGGCCAACACTCTTTACGTACTCAAGTAAAAACTCCATTCTGCATGCCAAAAAGATCTTTTTATCCTAGGAAAATTTTCTCTCCACAAAATCCAAAAAAACCTTAAATTTTTGTGAAAAACATTTAATTTTCCTAACCCTTTCATTCTACACCTTAATGTCCTTACTCCCCCATTCCTTGAACCTTTGCACCTAACCCTAGGTAAAATCCCTAGGAAATCAATGCACTTTTTCACTAGCCTTCATCTTACTGAATCAAACCTACCTATAATCGCTATAATTTCTTTCTGACCTTTCTTTATGTCCTATATTCATTTTTGTACCCATCATGCACGATCACATTTGAATCAACATTTGTAGAATCAATCCCTCTATCTATCCTATCCCACGATATCATTCACTCTGGCACCTGGATAACATACTATCAATCGTTTCTTTTATCCTTATTTTGAAAAGTCTTATCTGGGTATCGTATCATAGAATCTCCAATTAGCAATGCATCAGTCTTCCCTCTAGAAAACCCAACATTACAATTGGCCCTCTCTGATCCTTTCCCCAATCGGAAAAACAGTCGAACCTGTTAACTGCAAGGTCACAGGCTGACTGACTTTCGAGATACCTAATCTTATTATTTCTATTTTCTACAAACTCTCCATTCATCTGCAGACCTATTATCAACTACTTTATCCTTTTCACTCTCATCTTCCTGCCTAGACGAAAATACAAAATCTTTCAATTCATTCATATTTTCATTTAATCTTTGCAATCTCCTTCCTTAACAAAACACATTTCTCTCCATTTGGTTACCTCGCAAATAAGCGGCTATTCACATGTTCACCTCTCACAGTCCCACAGTTATCACACAGAGCATACATACTTTAAATTGTTAATAGCTTTACTAACTTGTACTTATTATTTTACCAACTACAGTTTTAAATATCGCTATAAGCCTAAAAAGAAATCAAACTTTTTTATACTTTAAAAAACAATGTTAAAAATTTAAAAACAAGCTTAAATCTAGCTTAGACCAGCATCTTCCTTCTGACTCAGAAGGAAGAAGATACTGGGCTAACTGACAGGGTGAAATTCCAACCTGGGAAATGATCACAAAATATTTATAAAATTTAGGATAAGAAATAAATATCTTTGCAGCTAACTCATCTTCGAAATTCGTAAAATTTGTTCATTCATTCTGATCAGTTTGATTGTCATTTATGTTATTTCTTTAATCAATAATAAAATATTGCTTCTTCGATTTTAGAGTATTATATTGATAATCAGGGTTGGTGATTTTTTGAGAAAAAAATAAATTTTTGATTTTTTGAATTTTTTGAGATTCATGACGTCAAGCCGTTTTCGTTTTTGCATTTGTGCTAAAAAAAATGATTAAATTTTCGTTCGTTTTTGTCAATTTGGCGCAAAATCGTAAAAAAATAGTCACCAAACGTTAAAATTTCTCTAATTCTGTTTAATATAGAATAAAAATACTGTATAAAATAGCAACCTTTCAGAATTAAGGAAATTCCTTATGTTTGATGATCATTTTTTTTTTTTTTTTTTGTGATTTTGCAATAAGTTTGACAAAAACGAACGCAAACTTAAGCATCTTTTTTAGCACAAATGCAAAACCGGAAACTGCTTAAGTGATTTATTGAATTTTATTCATTCTATATAAATCAAAATGGAAAAACCAGAAGGATGTTTTTTTAGATTTTCGTTGACGTCACGCGAAATTAAATTGTAAACAAACTTTTTTTAAGTTCGATATAGTATTATTTTCATAGTTGGTGCTTTTTTTGATTTTTTGAGAAAAAAATCAATTTTTGATTTTTTGGATTTTTTGAGATTCGTGACGTCACGCGAAATAAAATTTGTAAACAAACTTTTCTTAAGTTCGATATAGTATTATTTTCTAAGTGATTTATTGAATTTTATTCATTCTATAAAAATCAAAATGGAAAATCGAGAAGGATTTTTTCAAGATTCGTCATTCTGTTCACTGCGAAATTATAATTTGTAATTTCAAACTTTTGTTTAAGTTGATTATTTGGGTTATTTTTTGAAGTATTTATTCAATATATCTTATGTAAATTCACAATAATCTTAAAATAGGACCTAATAGTCTAAGGACACAATGAAACACAACATTAAAGACGTTCTTACAGAGCTTGTTACGGATAATATTTGTAATATTGAATAAATGTTACATCAGAAATAAAAGAAACCTGGTTTTAAACATGATCTTTGTTGACAATAGTGTAGGAAATTTGGACCAGAGTAGCCTTTCTATAAATATTATTATTTTTAATTTTTTATTTTCTATTTGAAGTTTAAATAGCATTAAATATACAAAAAAAAAAATAAAATAAATTAAATAAGAAAATAATATATATAATATATATATATATATATATAATATATATATATATATAATAATATATACATATATATATATATATATATATAATATAATACTATATATATATATAATATAATATATAATATATATACATTTATATATAAATTACTATAGATATGTTTGTGCTGCAAAATATAAACAAAATTCAAAAAATCATTCGATTTTTTGGAAGCATAAAAACTTCAAGCAAAAAATTCAGTTGATATAGTCAGGGTGGCCAACCTTAGCGGCGCATGCGGCCAAACGTGGGCGCATTGGATGATTATAAGTTGCGCATTGCTACGGGCTACTAAGTGGCGCCATTGCTATCGGGCTACTTTTTTTTAATTTTTTAAAAATATTATCTGGGTAAGTTAGACTCATTTTCTAAAAATTAATTTAATGAAAACAAAAATTTATTTTATTTCCAGAAAATTTTGTTATATCTAGTAAGATCAGAGAGAAGTAGGTTACAATATCGGGAATAAGGTAACGTTGACGACAATACTATTCTATGCTGTGTGTCATTTTATACAGGCAAGCGTTCTTTGTTTAGCTGAGTTCTCGTCATCTCGAAACTTACTTCTCACACAAAAGTATGTTCACGATTTAAGTATTGGTCGCTTGATGCACCACTCGCTACATAACAATAATATTATTGATCCAGTATGAAATTAAATTACCTTGAAAATAAAAACTATCTATAGTCAATTTGATCTAATATATACATAGTCATGAGTAAATTAAATTTATTTATAGTGTATACTATTATCTCATATATATACTACCAATTAGTATTAATGTGAGGTATAGTGTTCTTACTAATAAATTTCTTAATAATATTTAATTATATTGCAATTATCTTTAATTTTTTATTCATTTATTAAAGTTTTATTAGTATCAAATATTTTTAAAAATAAAATGTACAATATTATGATTATTTATAAATACAGAATTTTAAAAATAATATAATTTAAATTTATGATTTAAATTATTTATTATTTTTACTCTAGTTTGTTATCACCCCACCACCGGTGAAGCCCATTAGTGCTAAGGCCCGATAGGCGGGAGGTATGTTACACACTAGTATAAGAAACATAAATCGTTGGTAAGGTTTATTATAAAATAAAGAATGAAAAGTGTTGAGGGGACCAGTGAAGGTAATTTAAATAATTAGAAAGACTATTATAGTGCGACATGATGTCACCATACTGGAAATTACAAGAGTATATATAATAATATTAATATATATTATATATAAAAAAATTTATATATATATATATATATAAATAATATTATATATATATATATATATATATATATATATATATATATTAATATATATATTAATAATATATTATATATATATATTATATATAATATATATATATCAACTCAACCTTTTGCCCCCCCTGAAATGAAATTCCTGCCCGTACGCCCATTATAATTATTAATATATATATAATAATATATATATAATATAATATATTAATATATATAATTATATTAATATATATATAATATATAAATATATATATTTATATTATATATATATGTATAGCATTCTAGTAACTATCTATATAGAGTCTGATGAAAAAAATATTATATGTATATGCGTCAATTGAGTATGCTAAATAAGGTTTTAGGCCTATAACCTAATATCACTTAAGTGAATTTATTAATTCATAATATATTGGTGAGGCTATTCGTTACTTTAATTACACAACAAGTATTTACCATCCTCTCTCTCGTTACCTGCGTCAATTACTCTCGCTTGATAGTTTTGAAAGTTTTCGTCATTTATCGTGTTCAAAAGTAAAGTACGTGATCAAGTGCCGCGTACGTCTCAACATTACTTTTACGAGACACTTTAAACTATCATATGAATCTAAGTACGGGATATACTTATAGGTTAGACTGTATAGGTTGAGCTAAATGGATATATTGAATGATTTTACTGGTACAACTGATTCATTCTTTAATAGGAAAACATAACTCTCATATAAGATCTCTAGTGTCTGCACTCAAAAGAATAAGTATCTTTTACACCAAAAACGAGAAATGTTTACATCAGACCAAATAAAAAAACATGTTTTCGAAACATTGCATCCTTTGTTCCACTACCTAGTAAATAGGAAAATATTGTGGCCTATGTAGTTAGTCTCCTGAGCTCACACACTACTTATAGTTCTAATTCTTTAGTTTCTATCAAATCTCTAAACTCTACCTCTATATACGTAAAAATAACTACTATATATTATAATCATATAAGTATATTATATTATAATAAATATTCAAGACAACTTGTACCTCATAAAAGTACTTGATACCTTACATCTAAATATATCTATAATACTAATTATATTACACATACTACTAGTATAAGGTAACTTAGTAATATTCACACTAACTTAACAACCATATAATACCTTAACCTATCATACTACGTGAGTTATCATCTTCTGAATGTATACATCTTTCACATGCGGTGTGAAATTCCCGATCCTCGGTACCGCTACCAGCAGATTGCGCGCACCGTCATTAGCACACGCTCGAGTCTGACCACTTACGCCACAGAAACGCATGCACATACTAAGAATGCAATACCGAAAGAGAATACTTCTACTTGTCTCACATGAGCACACTAAGGAGCAGGAAATCTCACTACGTAATCCACAACATCTCAGCATACTCTCGCGAGGAGCGTGTCAGTAGAGACCCAAACATAGCCCGGTGCTAACGCGCCACTACTCGTTATCACTTAATAATACCACTAAAGAACCCCACGTGCGAGGTTCATTTTATGTCAAAGAGTGAAAATCACATAATACAGTAGCACAAATCACCAAATTTATGTATTACTCACGTTTATTACACACTACCCCTAGCTATGTCGTGTATATTTTCACACTATAGCGGGATTCAGAATACCTGACCCTGACAGCATTGAGAAGCTCTATATGTCAAAGTAGAGTCTTTGCACCAAACTCTATCTCTCACGCCACGACTCGAGACAAAAGAAGCGTGCACACTCCGAACATAATTCGTATCTTCATAACCACTGAGTCCAAAGTCAGAGTCTATATCGTGCTATTCCTCTCACCGTCGCACACACTAGCGTGCGTTGAGGACACATTAGCGATACACAGCGCACAAATGATAAATAATATATATACCCAAAGAGATCGGCAATCAGTTCAGCCAAGAATTAGTGTACTATAACAGCAGACTATATGTCACACTCACACATAACCCTAGCTCACTCGATTCTAAGAGTTTCTCACATATAGTATATACACCATAATGTATTTTCGCCATGCTGGGATTCGATCCTGAACCTTAGAGAAGATGAACGTGCAAGTGTTTTGACCACATCACGCCACGACAGAGGACAAGAAGAGACATTACCAC
>JABUQX010002237.1:0-37500 GCA_015478945.1 Trachelipus rathkii | reverse complement strand
CTGCCTGGCCTTGGTAATCCAGAAGCCATGAGCTCTGATGAAATTGATAGTGGTTTGAACACCCAGGTGTTGACATAGAATGAAAATCTCTTATGATTAATTTAGTGAGATGATCCTTGCCAAGAAGAATTGGATTTATCACATCATCATTATATAAAAGTGTCTTGCAATTCTCCCTTTTTGATCGGATAAGCCCTTTATCATCTATGAATAAATTTAAGTTGTTGATTAAATTAGGAATCTGCTGTATATTCTTGTTGTGAGCAATAATATCTCCTTTAGAAAAACATGCTGCTTGCATTATTCTTCAACCAATAGAGTTGGCCTTTCTGATCACAATCTTTATCCAGCCCCTTACTCCTTAACTAAATTGAATTGAATATTTTTGAAGTTACTTTTTAAAAGCCTTTGCACACTTGAGTAGTCTTTAAAGGGTAACAAAGACTGAGTAAACAAACCCACAAGTGTTACATTGTAAAGTATTTTCCTTATTGACCTCAAGTACAAAACATTTAAGTTTATAATAGGCCATTGAGCATGATTCTAGTGAGAATCCAAGAAAGGACCTTTTAAGCCATAAAGGTAATTTTGAAAATAAAAGTAGGAGTTGTAACACCTCTGGTAATTAGATCGCTGTTTTTTCAGCAGTATTGATGTAAGCATAATAGAAATGGATACTTTGTACTCTTGCTCAACTTGATTTTTATTTGATTTAAATTTTCTTGAGCCTATTATTTACAAAAAATATTTTTATTTTTTAGGCTTTGGCTTAGGAAATTTATATAACTATTTGAGCATCAACAAAGACCTTTATGCTTTTGAACTGAACTTTTAAGAAATTCTGATAATATTGCTTTTGATAAACTTGAAAAATAAGAACACAAGGGGACAACAACTTTCAAAGAGGGCAAAGCCCTTAGATTTGCAGGCGGTTCCACCTTGGCCTTGAAAATTATTAAACTAGAACCTTTGACCTATACTATAAACTGCAAACCCATAACAAGATGTTGAAGCATTACATCAAAAAATATGAATAAAGAGTTTGAGGGAAAGGTGAGAGAAAGCACACCTTTCAATTTCAATATTTAATGTAATTTAATTTTAAAATCTGAAACATAGAGAAGACCCAGAAACTAAAACATCGGCAGGGACTTTTTCATCCCAATTGAGACCTAATTGCCATATTTATAATTTCCTAATTAATAACCGACCTTTTAAAGTTACGGGTAAAAAGATATTTAAAGGATCAAAAAACCTTGGACACAGCTGATAACAACAATCTTTTGGTATTTGCATCAGCATTAATCGAAAATTTTGCTAGTTTTAAATTATCTGTAAGAGGATTAAAAAGATATCCAAAAACCCTTTTCTTCTGATTCCTGATGTTGACTATTCTATCTCTCTTCCCATAGACAGCTCTTAATTGAATCATTATTTAGAGTCCAACTTCTAAAGCATGTAAAACCACCTTTTCCATCTTTTGTTGCATTCATGATTAAAATTCCTTCAAATGTTGTGGATTCATTGCCACTAATAATTAAAATTAATCAAAAAAAAAAAAAATTATTCCAATAGAATTCTGAGTAACATGCATCATTCCTTATAAGACTGAGGCATTGATGCTTGTATGATATATATAATTGAGGAATGTGAAAACAAAAAAACCATATGGTTTTGAGTATCGATAAGCCTTTAATTGGACCATTACTTTCCAAAAAAAGGCAAAAGCGATTGCTGTCTTCGATAGATTTTAACTTATCTGAAAGAAGGCTTGCTTTATATCTGATAGCATAACAAACTGATTTGAATCTGAAACCGGAATCAAATGTCCTAATAAGGAAGACATAAGATCTGGTCCAGTATAGGCTGTCCTCATTTAGAGATGGTAAAGAGTAAGTTTTAAGAGAACATTTAAACACAGAGGGCCTGACCTTTTTCGTTATACTTAGTTCATCAGTTTTGATAACACGTCTGTGAGGAACCCAAATATTATATTTTAATACTCAGAGGGAGATACTCTGAACTCTTCAATAATAACATTTGCTAACTGTTGCTGAAAGACATTATCATAGGCTTTAGCTAAATCTTTTCTTTTCTAAATTTTCATGAACTCTATTAAGTACTGAAAGAGCAATGTTATATAGTTTGATCGCAACAAGGGAAGTTTATCTTCAATCCATGGAAGCATCTATTATGATATTTTCCCATCTTTGAACTCTTTACTACCTTTGAATTTTCCAATCTGTTTCAAATCATCTTCAGATTATTATTATGCATACCTTTCAATAACCTAATAGGACTCCAATTTAAACTGTTTTTTAATCCTGTTCTACCTCTGAATTTAGTTAGGATATGAACTTAAAGGATTAAAATAAAAATGTACAATTTTTTTTTTAAAAAAGGGGGGAAACTGCATTAACCAAAGTTATTGGTTAACCTGCCAAAATGAGGTATGATTTTTGAACATGAATGATGATTTTTTTTTGATTTTGAACATGACGGATGGGTTTTGAAACTCTTATTTTGATTATTGTATATAAAAATTAATTAATATTTCAAATGGAATAAAGAACCATCTTCTTAACTTAAAAGCGAAGATCCACTCATACATTTTAATCAATTCTAGTTGAGCGGAAAATACCTTATTTTAAATTCAATGCCAATGTAAGGCATCCAAATCAAAAAATGAGTTATTAGACTCTTTATATAGCCTGAATCAGCTAATTTGTAAGATTTATTTCTCAAATTAATTAGAGCCTGTGATTTACGAACTTAATCTCATAACCTTAATTAAGATCCTCATCCAACCAAAAGAGGGAAGGGTGAAAAAAAAACGGTGCCCATTAAATAAATCAAAAAAAAGTTCTTCTTTCAACCCGCGGGGTGTAAACACCTAAATTAAGTTTTATATCTTATGAGGCTTTGATGCATCTCTACAAGATATATTGAAGTTTGTCAAGCACTCTTTTAGAAAGGTAGGACCTCTGTGAGCCACAGTCGACTAGGCATCGAACTGAAGTTCGAAACTTTACCTCTACCCAATCCTTATAGTAATTGATGGCAACAAATATAAATGTTGGTACTTTGGCTAAAACTAAGACATACATTTGTGAGAGTGGAACTTTTCCTTTGCTTACAAAGAGCAGTAATATGACTTCTTTTATTGCAAACTTGGCAGCTGAAAGAAAGTTGCTCCTCAAGTCCAGGACACTGATCTACAGTATGTTTAGTACTTGAACATTTGATGCATAGATTTATTTCAATCCATCTTTTGATTCTTAAATCATAGGTTTGATAAACATTGCAATTGGTCATCACATGACCTTGGGAAGAACAAAACTTACATGATTTTGAATAACTTTTGATTTTAGAAGTGGAAGAATCAATACTAAGAGAAGCTTCGTTTCCACCAACTTCATTAGTATGAGTTTTGAAATTCCGCAAAGCAGAATTGGAATCAGGCCTATTATTAGATTTTAAGGACTCATTTGTCCTTTGATTTTCATTATTTTTAAATTGATAATTAGGCTTATCCGAAGTAATCATTTTTTTTAAATTTTGAATAATTATTATAGGGAGGAACTGGATGTAAATTTTGACCTTTATTATGCATTTGAACGTTTAACAATATTTTGATAACCATTGTAGCTGTTTAAATATTTGATTTAAATCGGGTTAATTGGTATTCAACTTGCGAGAAAAATTTCCTTTACTACCACATTAAGGTAATTTTGAATTAAAACTATTGTAGCCAAGTTACTACTAATTCTGTAGGCCTCTCAAGATATTTTGAGGTTATTACTCTCAAGTTCATATATTAATGTTCTGAAATCATTTTAAGTAAACCTTTGTCGTATTATACGTTGGGTCAAATGAAGGTTTTAAGTTGATTATTTTTTTTAATGATTCATCAATGAGAAAAATTTTCAAATCTAAAAATTCTTTATCTAAAAGTTAAAGAGCCTTATTATAATTATTGTCACTAATAGAAAGATTCTGAATCAGAGAGTATTTAATTTATTTTTTAAGCAATGAAGTTTAATGGATTCATTTAATTTTTTCTGTAAATCTAAGGAACTCTTAAAATTTTGAAAATGAAGGTATTTATAAGCAAAACTTATCAGTTTCCATTGCCTCAAAAAAACCACAATCTATAGCTCTAAGAACAGATTCACTCAAATGAGAGCCAAGTATTTTTTTGAGGAGTTGAATTTTGATCCCCTTTAAATTTTAATTCACTTAATTTTGATTTAATCGAGCATTGCGTACTGATCGACTACAACAAACTCCTTTATTGATGAATACTTGATTTAGGTTTTAAACTTAAAATTGGATCATTTACAACTGTTTAAAATTATGTGGACTATATATGGTACTTATTGTCACTTGCGAAATAATTTTTCTTAGAAATTTGTAAATCATCCAATATTATATTTAATCAAGATTTATTTTATATAAAATGTATATAGCTAACTTTTACTGAAATTGGAAGATCCGTCATTATCATTCTTATTAGGCTTTTAAAATTTTTTATTATATAGCTAGCTAATTAAAATTTGATATGATACATTGATTTGGAAATTATTTAGATTAATTTGTATTAGAAGTTTAAAACAATTGAGTTAATTTTATTTATAATCTCACAGTCTCTTATTGCTTAGTATAGGAAGGAATGTTGATCTGCTACAGGTTTTTAGACCTAAAATTTGAAATAAGCATCAACATTAACGATTCCCTACAATAAGCATAACCAATTCTTATCTTGGAAAAGCTCTGCATTAAGGAAAGCAGAATTTTGTTTGCTTTTGAATAGTATGGTTTATTTATTACTTAGATATATATACACCTTTACTGTACTGTTGGAGTTATGTTAAAGTTTAGCAACTATTATAATTATAAATGAAACTAAACTGAAGCTGTTTGAAATCCATGAAAACCGTAAAAAATTTAAGAAATTTTTGCAATGAACAAACAATATGATTTTAATAATTTGAATCATAAATTGAATGAATTGCATTAAATTGCAATAGCTCTTAATCATTAAACATGTTTATTTATAATAAACGTCTGTAAATTTTTTTTAAAAGTGATGAAGAAAAATAAGTATGATTATTGTTCGCTAATATGACTATGAATAAGATTTATCATAACAGAACTAAGACCTTATGCATCATATGATGACCTACAACATATGTGATATATCATTTCAAAAGTATTTGAACTGAATTTTGTAAGAATGCAAAAGTTTGTTTTTAACAAAATTGTTGTATATTTTCATGTTATACAAATAAAAAATAATTGTGATAGTCCAAGTTGTACAGGGGAATAATGATATAAATAAATGGAATGTGAATTGCAATGATTTTGCAAATCTTTTGTGATAAAATTTGGGCACTCCAAAATTATGTAGCAATATAAGTTGTGATTGAAAGTTTAACATAAGAAATTTTAAAATAAAGAAGTTAATGTTTGGTTTTATTTAATTTATATTATTTTTTTTATTATTATATATGCTGTAGCTATATAAATTCTTGTACAATAATTTTGAAAAAGGATCTGGAAATATTTGGAAAATATTTCTTTCACATAGTTATAAGATGGATAGTAATTTCATAAAAATCTAGGGTATGAAGATGTATATTTAGACTTTCTAAAGCAAAGGGTATTATGATCATTCCTTTGCTATATCTTTTTAACACCTGATTATTGCTGGTGTGTGTAATTATCAACTGTTCATTTCTTTGTAGTTATTAAATTTTGTATTCATTTATTCATGGTGTGCACAAAGATGCTGTGGAGGTTGCATGTCTAACTCAATATGTGCATTTGACAACCTTGTTCTCAAATTTTTGTGAATTAGATGATTATGATAATATATTTTGATAAAACTTTATTATTATGCTCACTGTCTATTAAAAAATAAATTTCTTAATTAAATTAATTGCATAGTGAATACCCTAAGTGAAAAAAGGATTCAATGATATTACAGTAGTTTGTATTTTATCATGATAAATGATTTGCTTTTCAAAAAATTATCGATGCTGAAATGCCTTTGTAACATTATTAAAAGTGCAAAATTAAGTTTCTGCAAATATTATATACAAAACGTCACATTGCTTACGATCAAATAAAATTATTTAAATGTCTGAGTGTGCTATGAAATAATCAGAAAGACACTTTAATAAAGACACAGCTTACGCACAAAAAAAATTATTAACATGTCTGATGTGACTAATGAGTGTAATCACAAGGAAACTAAATACGCACATGCTTACGCATCAAATACAAAATGTTAAATGTCTGGTGTGGCTATGGTGTTAGCTCGTCTATGCAAGAAAACTGTTGGTTATTTATTTTCATACGAATATTATATTTATGGTATGGCATATAGCTAACATTATTAAAAGTGCAAAATTAAGTTTCTGCAAATATTAACATACATAAAATGGTTATAATGTATTTGAGTGGGCTTTAGGTATCGGAAACACTAATAAAGACCACAGCTTACGCACCAAAATAAAATATTTAAATGTTCTGTAGGGGCTATGAGTGTAAATCAGAAAGCTGCTTAAAACGCAATGCTTACGCATCCAAAATATAATATTAAGTCGTGTGGCTATGAGATAATCAGAAAAGAACTAAAATACACATCTACGCATCAAATATAAAAATTATTTAAATGTTCTGAGTTGGTATGAGTGTATCAAAAGGAAACTTAAACGACATCGTACGCATCAAAAAACAAAATGTTTAAAGTCTGGTGTGGCTATGAGTTAAGCACAAAATTTAAAAACGCACAGCTTACGCTCAATTACGATTATTTAATGTTCAATGTGGCTACAGTGTAACATAAAGGACACTTTAAAAGACACGCTTACGCATCAAAATACGAAATTATTATGTTCTTGGAAGTTCATGGGAAACACACTTTTAAAACAATGCTTACCGCATCAAAAATAACACCCCGCCTTCGAGAGACATTGAGGACAACAAAGAGGAAGCAGATATAGTGGATGTAGTTGAATTATGGATAGCTGAAAAATCGGATAATGAACTCATGGAAGCAGAAAATTAGAGTAAAGAAAGCGAAAGTGATGAAGAATCTTGCTCAGAGGAGGAAATGTTGATAAAAATAGCAAAATACAGAGATGAAGACTTCATAAAGGGAATACAGGGCAGATGCAAAATAAAAAAAATCGGAAACTGGTTCCAAATGGAGGGGTATACTAGGATAGCAGATAAAGGCGATGCTCATGCGCTGTTGCTAAAGTGTGCATCCAACAGTGCAAAGTCCAAGGTACGCCCAAATTTCTAAGGTCTAGAGTCATTTCTAATAGTAGGAGAACAACTCGTATTAAGATAAAATTTACACCATCGATTTAAGGATAATAGATAACTACATTACAATCCATATCTACTCTCAGAACAATATAAACATTATAAAGAAGATAAAAAATAAAGCTGTAATGGTTTTAACGAATAATATTGTATAAGAATTGGCACGTATTCATGTTTGTTTATTGTAGCGACTTTAAGACCCTATACATACAAGCATTTAAAAGCGGCGTTTTTAAAAGAATCAGGGAAGGCTATAGAACTACGACATGACTACATACGACTACTACTACTACAAGTAAGCATAATTTTGATTAAAATTATGAGTGAGAAAGAATGAGATTCCATTAATAAAACTCTTCATTAGGATTAAAATAACTAATATCGAACAAATGGAACATGTTGAAATACAAAGAGTATTTGAAGAATGTAATTTAAAAAGAGTAGCAACTTGAAAACACTCTGGACAAAGAGTTCAAAATGACTTAATGAAATAGAACACTATTTGAACCGCTTAACAGTTGTTATAATAGAATGATAAATGGAAGGAAGATAACCTGAGCAGAAAAGAGAATATTAATTTCAAAGAGTGAAGAAATACAGAATCCAGAAAAATACAGACCAATTACTTGTCTACCAACCATGCACTATATACTTACAGGGAACTAACAAAGAGGATTCAAGATCACATTGATAGATATAACGCCATAAGTAAAGAACAAAAAGGATGTTGTAATGGCAGGAACAGAACAAAGGACAACTACTTTTTAGTATGATGAGATAAAGCAATAGAAATGTTCAAGAAAAGCGAAGTATTGGTATGGAACGACTTAAGCCTACAAGTGTTCCCTCATCAATTGATCAGAATAATTTAAAAAATTATATTATAAATTAAAGGCCCTGTAATATAAGGTTCATAGAAAATGCAATGAGATATGGAAAGTTAATATAAACCTCTAATAAACTCCTTGTAATAGAAGAAGTTAAGAAAATTAAGCTGAGGAATATCCAGGAACCTCTCATCTCCCCCTTAATATTGTCCCATAAATCCTTCTGAGTGCTTTATTATGGTTGAAAGGATTAATCGTATTAAATCGAGACGAGAAAGAAAACCCAAAAAATTCCAACCATGTAGACGACATGGAACTAATGTTCAAATAGAGGAAAACCATGAAACAAATAAAATGTAAAAGGCTAATACATTATGCATGAAGGCGATGAAATGGCTTGGGTACGAAGAAACAAGAGAACAGGAATGGTGTGAGAACAGTGAGAAATGAAGGAGATAATATAATAATAAACAAAACGGAGAAGAAGAAGTAATTATTCAAACATAGATAAATAGAGACAAACACATGAGAAGCAAAAATGATGGAAAATAATATTCGGTTAGAATATAAATAAGAAGTAAAAGTCAGAATGAACCCAGAACAGAGCAGCCATGAACACCGGGCACCCGTGACGTCAGAGTGGTGGTTGGAAATGCGAGAGCAGAACAAACAAGCGGATGAACAGAAAAAGAATCGCACGCACATAAGACCAAAAACAAGTACCAACAGAACAGATCAGAAAAAAGGAGAAGATACCCAATAAGTAAATATGACAGTCTGTAGAAAAGGAATGGAAAGTATGGAAAAGCATACGAGAAGAAAGCAGTGGGTCATGACATGAAAACTGGAAACGCAGCTGCTAATCAGGTAATTTCGAGGAGGTGAAGGAGCTATGGTTCTGTGAGAACAGAAAAATGAAATGGAGTTCAAGAAAGAAATAGTGCTAAAGATACTGACAAAGACAGAGAGAAGCAAACCTGGGAACAAGGGAAAAAGCAAAATCAAACACAAAAACATACTGAGGGAAGCCGCAGTACCTACAAGCACAAGAGGAGTAAAAGACAAAAAGAGACGGAATAACCAGCCACAGCCAGAGCACCCCCCAACGCAAAAAACACAGAAAACAAATAAGTCGACAAATCAGAAGCAAGAGCGAAGCACACAGGGACAGGCGCAGGCCTATACCAAAACACAACAACAAGCAACAAATAGCAGAAAAAAAAAAGAAAACAAAACCAAATAATAGTAACAAATATAAAAGAAACAACATCTAAAACACAATCCCACACCCACAACACTCAAACAAACCAGAAATCATTCCGAACAAAAGAACAATCCGTATCAGAACAGCCAGACGGCGCTACAAAAATAAACCAAAACCAAAGCAAAACAAAAAAGTCTCGATAAATGAAAAGACCAGTGAAGTACGACAAAATAAAAACCAAAACACAAACCCAAAATCCACACAGCTGAAACATAAAAAATAAATAAAAAACCGTCATACAAGACACCAAAAAAAAAAATAATAATCCGTCCCACCTCCAAAAAAAAAAAAAAAAAAGAAAAAGGATAACGTAATTTTGACGAACTTTTAATACCACAAAGTAAAATTTTTAGAAAAAAATATAAAAAAGATCAAATAACAAACAACTACGTACTGAGACAAGTCTGGTTCTACAAGAGAAAAGAGAAAATGAACAAGACATGGGTGACTACAATTTAATAAACTTTCAAAATATCATAGGATAGAATAACATTGTTAAGCTATAAGGTGCGATGGAGCTAGAAGGATCAAAGAGCCGGCTTCCATTTTTGGTCGGAAAATAGGTTGAGCAATGTGCGTGCTTCAAACACTGAAGGGAAAGTGTTCAGTATTGAGACATAAGATGAAATATAGGTAGAACGAGGGGAGGCGGAGAAGATGCTCGCAAGCACACTCCGCTCAAAAACTCGGGAGGAAATGCCATCACGGGCCCCGCCTTCCTAACGCCCACCCCCCTACCCCCCACATTCATAGATCTCAGGAGCCCATTCACCCGAGATCAAAAGTAATCACAGGCAAAGACATAAGGACACTGTTGAGGAGAAGAGGAAGGAGAAGAGATGGTAGAGGGAAGGTTGAGTTAGGGAAAATAGGAGGCCGAAGAGGTTTGGCCTTTTCATTTGGAGAGTTAGCAACAGAGAGCCATCAAATCGAATAAGAGGAAGAAAGGCAAATTTATACAGAAATTTGTTAGAGATGTTTTGGCAAGAGGGGCAAGAAAGATTTGTCAGTAGGAAAACAAGGAGGTTAGCGCAGCTGTCGATTGATGAAAAGGCCGCAGCTCTCGCTCGATCGAAGGATTATCCCCTGCAACGTAATTTCTAGTTTAGAATGAGGAATTGCGAGTGATAGTAAAACAGAATTTTATCCACTCGCCGACAAGCGCTGTACATCCTAGCCTGAATGGCCAGGAAACAGGCACGATCGAACCATGGATTAAGAAGAAGAAATTTGAAGTAACGAAGAAGGGAATAGAACCTCGCTGGCATGTGATTTGTTGCAAAAAAGTAGAGAAATATAGTAATTATATATATATCTATATATAAATAATATAATAAAAGATATATACATAAAAAACACTACATACATAATAATATTTCTTGTTAACTCACAACTATCATATATAAATATTATATATAATACCTAATATATATATAAAAATAATATACATATTATATATATTAAATATAAATATTATAAAATCAACATAAAATATTATATACACCTATACACTATATAAAATAATATATAAATAATTAAATACATACTAATAATAAGTAAATAATATTAATATACAGTGAAAATTGAAAGATTATATAAAAAATAAATATATAATATTCAAAAGTATATAAAAGTAAAAGTACCTAACCAGTACGTTGATACTATATAAATAACTAAATATATGAATATAAGTAAATAAATACACCGAATACTATATGAATATATATGCACTTCCAATATAAAAATAATTATAATATGATAATATAAAGTCTATAACTATAAAATCATATACCAAAAAGATCAATAATAACAAGCACACAGGATAATAATAGAATAAATAATTATATAAAAAAATAGAATAAAAAAAAGAATATAAATATTATAGTCCTTAACCATACCCTACTACTAAAACCAAATAACAACCTATATATACCTCCTAAATCGATAATTATAAACAAAAGTTACTACATAAACCAATATAATAGAATAATACCATAACTAAATACAAATGATATACATATATCATATATGGTTAACAGAATCTGATTTAGAAATTGCCCTACGTACTATTAATTAGTAATTAATATAATTAATTAAAGATGTAGATGAGGGGTAATAACCATTCAGTCTGTAAAAATCATTAAATCTTATAAATATATATGATGATAACCATTAAGGAGGTGAGGATTGGTTGGAAATATTTAATGGTAAGTAAAAACAATAACTCAGCTAAGATAATAATCAGTTATAAAAATTAAAATAAAGATATTATCAATATAATAATAACCAATAGAATCGTAATAAGTAAGTAAACTATACTTTCATTTTACAAAAAGGTGCGAGAACAAAGAGCGGAAACTTTGTCCGACGTGCAAGTCCGCAGTCCTGATGTCTCCGCATCCATATTACTGTAGAGTCCGCTCAGTGACAGACGTAGCGGTGACAAAGACGGAAGTGCTCCCACTCTAGAATATATATATATATATAATCCAATGTAATATAAAATATGGAGTAATATATATTATATTATCATATAAGTATATATATATAGTATTATAATAGGTATCTGTATATACCTCAATACAGAGATGGACGTGGATTCAAATCCTCCGCGTTAGTCAGTTGGGTTTTATCTAACCTGGCGCAAGAATTAAAAACTTGAACTGACGAACACGATTGTGGCGCTGTGGGATAGCACGCTACTTAAAGTTCGAACCCGCTGTCATTGGTGATTGTATATAATTGACGGTATAATCCCCCGTGTTAACCCCTGCATAGGGGGGATACAGCACGTGAAAAGGTAGTTTTTTTTAAAGTAGTTTTATATATATATATAACTATATATATATATAATATAAATAGTAATACCTAAATATATATATATTACATATTATATAATAAATATATAATATCTAAATAAATATATACTATATATAAATAAATCATAAAGTCTATAATATTATACATAATATTATATATAAACACAGTAAATAGATTAAAAATAAAAAAAAATAAAAAGAAATGAGATTGAAAATGTAAAAATTAAGAATAAGAAATTAAAATAAAAAAGTCTCCAGTATAACAACGGGTGTGGTAAAGCTGCTACCTTAGATATCTTTTCATTCTTCTCTTCTATCCATCACAAATAAATCAGCCATTCTTCGCCATTTCAAGGTTTGGGCTCAGCTAAAAAGATCAGATTAGAGACCACCTTGGAAATCACTACTCGGAGCCAGTAGATCGCCAGACTAGTAAGGTCCGGTGATAATGAATCCGTGCTGCTCTACTGATGAAAGCTAGTTTGGAGAGGGAACGTGGAAGAATTAGGGAACAGACTTATGAATGAAAATTTTCCTTGCATCTCCTATCATTGTCACCTCTGTTTATAGAGGTTAGCGATTTATATTCGGACAGTTGAAAGAAGTCACGATGACATAGTCGAAGTTCTGTAAACATAAATACACTTTGGTGTATCATATATTTATTAGTTGAACAAGTTCCTCGAAATTAGAGTGGTAGCCAAGCTACTAGTGTCCGTTAAGGACCAATGGTCCAGCATGCAGTCCTGATATAGACTTATGATGACGGTCTTTTAAGAGTACAATTGTCAATCTGAGACTAGGGGTATGGTGTATGCAGGTCGAGTTCAGATGTGAGGACAGGCTGAGACTGGATCGGTCAAGAGGAGGGGACAAATTATCCTGTGTAATAGAAATCAGTCATAACACAGAGATTATAGGTTGTCCATGAACTGCTTTGGGAAATTTTTTGTGTAACAGGTCTAGGAAGAGTCTAGAACACCGGTCGAAAACGCGCTTCACAGGGGAGGTCTGGAGGCACGGAAGTAGTATCATCATGTTAACTTAGGATGATAATATGCCAAATATAACTAATAAAATGCACGCTTTCGTAAATTTAAATATTAACATTTAATCATTCGGTCGTCTTAGTACTTTCTTATTATAATACATTCACACAGACTACCGTTGCGCTGTATGTGCTACTAGTACTTCCTCCTTTAATCAGACATGGGCTGTATTCCGGGCTTAGACTCTATGTCGTAAGTTAAAGATCGTCATAACCCAATCGTCACACCCGAGCGTGCGCTATATTAGAATATATTCTGATAATGAAACGTTTGCTTTCCCGAGAACCCCGCATTTCAAAAACGTAAATCTCCCACATCAAGCAGTGCCTGCACAAGTCCAAGTCAATCCTGATGCCTAATGTACGAATCACTGGAATCGCGAAATCATCTTGAGATAAAGCTGTGCGCCTACAATCAGGAATCGACTGAAAAGACACTACACCCATTCAGCAACACATACGACAGGATCCACCCACCACATCTTGACGTAATTGTTGTCCCCTTTTGCTCCATAAGTGCAGAATCTCTCAGCAGCTGCCAGTTCACTTCATCCGAGATGAGTGAATGCAGCCGAGATTTAATCTGAACGAATCAGAAAGGATAAAGGAAGCTCTAGAGTGTGAGGTACACAGTTTTGCAAATAGAGAAAACCCGTTTTATTGTTGAGCCATTTCAGTTAACGTCTTATTGTGATCGCACTTATTACGTTACAGAGATAAGGAGACTGCGACAAGGTCATGGTCACGCAGGATCTTGGATTGCGGTCGCCTACCGAGCGTTATTTCGTGGCATAAGAACAGGACACTTAGTTAATGGCTTACCAGATAAACTTTGCAGGGATAAATTACCTCTGCATAAGTGCTCTTAATCTCTCTTGTTGATGGACGTTTCCCGTGGAGAATTCTGGAGGACAATTCCACTATATATGATGCAATGACGCTTACATCAATCCGCAATGACAAAATAATAATGGATAGTGCGTGTCGGGGTATAGTGCGGCATTTCAAGAGAAGAAAAAGAAAGAAACATTATACAATGCATTCTGGTCATAGTGGAGGATCACCAATTTACAATCGAGTTCCCTTGGAATTAAGTAGACTACGTCTAATGTCGAAAACAGTCATATTTATTCTACTTGTTTTAACGGTGTGCTCGACAATATCCAGGTGCGCAACATTTTTTGCAACGACAATCGTGCAAAATTCCAGATCTAAATTTTGCTGGGAACACGAAATTGAAGCGGGATGGGCACGCTGGCTTATTGCTACTAACACCTCGTCGTCGAGATTAGCACCACTCTCCTGATTTCAAGAACCGGCATTCTTTTAAGAAAATAAAATTGAATGGCAAAAGGGTGTTGGGTGCGATAGACTTTCAATAAAGACCTTCTCCATTTTTCTTGTTATCTCTCTTCCCCCGAGGTTTCCAATATGTTAGTCATAGTCTCAAAATTCCTTCCATATTTCTCAGGTAATAACGAGGAGATACAGCTTCTACCTAACAACAAGAATAAATAAACTCTCAAGTTTGTGCAGTAGTTGAAGTGTAAGGTACACAGCTCTGAAATGTTGTATTTGACAAATATGAGCGATGGTGATCTAGAGATTTGATCGCGTAACAAGACGTCGCACAGGATCTATCATGTGATGAATATAATCCTACATGGCGGCAATGTAAATATTAAGATTTTGGCGGTTCTATCTCTCTCACTAACTGGAAAAGTCCTTGGCGAGACCGACAATCCCGCATCTTCTATCAAGACATATTAAGAGAGGGTGAGAATGTTATATTTTGGAAATCATTTTGATAGAGCATCAATAGATACATTATGCTTCGCTTGACTAAAAATCTTCGCATATAATGAAAAGAGTCAAAACATACATATCACAGGATTCTCTACAGGAGTGAAGATTTTTGCTGATCACGGAAACAGTGATGATTGTGTATTGTACTACGTGTTCAAGTGAATAGAGGTAGCCAACTATTAATAATGCTAATCTCAATAGGTTGGACCTTATATTTTTATGGTATTTCAACAAGTCAATAATAAAGGAGAAACAAAAATGTACACATCTTGAGGAAGAAATTGAGCGAAGTGGCACTTCGTTGACTCCTTAGTGTACACGGATTTTTTAATACCCCCGTGATTAGCTCAGGGTAAGATACCTATGCGAATTAGTGGGTAGCTGTCCCATTATATTGCCCTGAATTGAGCAAGAAAAGTAAATGGATATATTTACACTTGACCGAAGTAAATGGTACTTACAAGGAAAATTCGAAGGTTTTGATCAGAATACATAAAATATGTGTGAACATAATCACAGGGATGAGGACAGATCTCGTCTGATGTGAGAATCAATTCTGCGCGATGGAGTGTCCGGATGAAGTCACGTGGGAAAGAAATCTGCCCTAGATATAATTTGAAAGGCTGCCGCTTATCTACAAATCCACTAGAAGTTGTATGTGAGTTTGTGTTCGGGAAACATCCTAGCTCTCGTGTGGATCTCATAAAGGTAAAGACGAATTTCATTTATATCGAAGAATATATAGATTTAAACCTATTTAGGGTCTATGCGCCGGCTCAGCAACCCTCGAGATCATTTGTGAAGCTCCACAAACAATCACTTTTGTTAAAGAGTACTGTTAAGATTTGATACAAATGCCCCGAGTCTGACCCACGACGAGTTGAAAAAGAATAAGTTGAAGGGTTTACCCTGATTCGTTCTACACATCGAGTATGCGCAAAATACTCTCCGCTTCACGCTATGCACTCGTAGTGGAAAATATATGCGCGCGGAAAGAGACAGTAAGTCCGGCTATCCCTGTAGCAGCCCACTACTCGCCATGAAATTTGGTCCATCTACGCGTCGTCTCCACAAGATTCCTGAAAATAGTTGCAGTTTAACGAAAGAAGAACAACGCAGGTTCTTAACGAGCAACCTGAAAAGATTCGCGAAAATAGACATACGCTCTTTCGCGATAGCATCAGCAGCAGAGTTATCTTCAGAGAAACAATACCTCGCTCTTTACCTCCACAGGAGTAATAGACGTGACTGAAAAACTTTGGTCGTCACGCTATCGACTCCAGACCTGCACTTAAGAATTTCTGTAACATTTCGCCATACTCCTCATTACCACGCATGTATTTCACAACTCGCGGAAAGTCTCTTAGCGCAATTCTGCTTCAGGAGAACTGCACACTACCCGTAAGGTACCTTACCACCCACCCGTTGCGGCAGTGGTTAAGCGGGTGTAGTTGGTGCAGGTTTTCCTGAAGAGAAATTGCGGAGGAAAAAGGTGGTTGGGGCTGGTTGGTGTGGAATGAGGATATGGGGAGAAAAATGTAGGAAGAGGGAAATTCTTAGTCAGGTCCGCTGGGTGAGGACCCAAAACCAGCTTCGCATAGAAGGAAAAAACTCCGTGTGTGTACTAAGTAGACAAGATATGTGAAGGATCCTGTGAAGGGAGAGCTGGTTCTGTCGAGGAAGGGAAAGAGGCGGAAAACGATTTGGTGTGACGTGAGTAGTGTAGCTTATGGCGTTGCACTGGAAATAGGAGAGATGGTTGAGGATTCGAGTTGGCTAAGGAAGAAGTCGGACTGTGCCCATACCATATCAACGTGGCGGAGTTGGATGCTGTGGTGAAAGAAATAAATTTGTGTCTGAAGTGGGGATTGAAAAATATAACAGTGATGTGTGACTCAAGAACAGTTGTCAGCTGGGTGGATAATGTAATTAATTCAAGAAGTAGGGTAAGGACAAAGGGAGCGGCAGAAATAGCAGTGAAGAGACGTCTAGGGATAGTGTCGGAACTGATAAGAGATTTTTAGTTAAAATTAGAAATCAAACTGGTTAAATCGGAGGAGAATAAAGCAGATAAACTAACAAGAATTTATGAGAAGGGGCAAAGGGGAATTAAGGAGTCTAACAAGGATCACTGTGGAATGTCTATATTGGAAATAAAAAGGTTACATGATAAGAATCATTGTGGAATCGAAAAAACAATATATGTGGCAAAAATGTTTGATGAGGAGGTGAGAAGAGATGATGTGGCAGAATGTATCAGATGTGAGAAATGCCAATTAATTGACCCGAACCTAGAAAGATGCGGGAGTGGTGAGCTTAGTATGGAGCGATCATGGAAAAGGTTGGCGACTGATGTGACGCATTTGAAAAAGGAAAATTTCTATCAATAATAGATTGTGGAGAAAGTAGATTCGATATATGGAAGGAATTGAATGGTGAAGGGGGAAGAGAGATAACAAGAAAAATGGAGATCTTTATTGAACACGGATTGCCTGATGAGGTGTTAGTAGATAACGCTGCATCGTTCAGACCAATAGATGTTAGGGAAATGTGCAGGAAGTGGAGAGTAAAAATAAATTTCAGAGCAGCTTTCAAGGGAAACTGTAATGGGATCGTTGAGCGAAACCATAAAATGATTAAGAGAATAGCTGCCAGATCGGGAATAAGCACAAGGGAAGGCTTATTCTGGTATAACTTTATGCCAAGGGTAGGCGAAGATGAAACGACCTGCCCATGGATAAAGAAGTATAATTATGATTGGAGACACCCAGAGAAGGATGGTGGAGGGCTGCTGAGAGATGACAGGGCGGAGAGCAAATTCCATGTGGGAGAAGATGTGTGGGTAAAGCCGAATGGGGCAAGATGCACAACAAGGTGGGATGTAGGAAAAGTAACAGGATTGCTCTCCGACAAGAAATTAGAGGTGAATGGAATTGCGAGGCACGTGCTGAATGTGAGGAAGATTTATGTTTGATCGAGAATCGGAGATTATTCGATCAGGAGGGCGTGTGGTAACATTAAAGAAGAGTCTAGACACAGTCGAAAAGGAGCTTCACAGGCGGAGTCGGTGGAATGTATTCAAGTACTGATGAATTAGTATAAAAGCAGTTGTAAATATATTATGGTCGTCATTCTTATTAAAGATCTCATCTGGAGTGATTCTCTCTTAATCCTACAGTTTTCAGTAGTATTTGGTGAAGGGGCTTCGCCATGAGTGCGAGATAAGTTGAGTTCAACCAAGTCCATATTGTGTGGGTTTGGTTGGTCGTTGGTAGAGCAACCAAAATGCTCATGTTTATTAATGGGAGCGGTATCAATATCTGCCAAGCAAGCAGATTCAGAAATGTGTGGGGGATATGTTGTTGTTTAAATGAAAATGGGATAGGAAGGTGTCACCGGAAGCTTTAGTTAAAAGTTATCAGAATATAAACAATTTAACGAATTACACGCAATCATTTTATTTCTGGGTACGCCATGCTCAATTTGAAACAGCCAACACAAAAGTCAAATTATAAGGTAAATATAAAAATGATCCAAGAAAAAGATGTAACTTGTACAACTCAATTTACACACAAAATTTCATAAAAATTACATGAAAATAATAAAATACACACATACTCAATTTTGACAATTTTCTTTACTCTTCCAGATGAGAAAAAAAAAATTCACAAGAGAATATTTACGGTTTGACCAGATGTCAAACGGTTATGTATACAGAAGAATGCTCTGAATCAAAGTTTTGTTACTCAGTCAATTATATCTACTCCGAAATATTGATAAAAACTGCATGAACTGTAAAAATAATTTGTGAAAATTTTCAATTTTGACATCTTTTTTTTTAGTTAATAAACATTAATTAAACCTGTCCTTTGAGCTACACATTTTTTATTCATTATTCATTCATGAATATTTGTACATATAATATTTTGAATGCTTATGCATAGTAAACTACATTTATTGATGAAAAATCTCTTAAATAATTATATAAAAAGTATTACTGCAAACAAATTTATAAATATAAATATAGAAATCATAAAAAATTTTAAAACGTATTTAAAATCTACATCATTGTTAAAAGTTCTTCCAGTAAAAATCAAACAAAATCTCAATTATACATGTTACTGTTAATCACAGTATATTAACATCAGTAGGTCAGATAGATAGGGAAATTACCGGGCAAATTGCGGATATGCTCTTCAAAATTTCCAACGGCTGTTTTCCTACGTTGAAATATAAGAAACGTGGTGATTGGTTCATAACAAAGAAATTAAGAGTTAAAACTAGGCTGCGAACACCTGGTGGTGACAGGCTTGGGATAGCCGGCCTTGAAGTTCGATTTCCTGTAGTACCCCCATGTTACCCTCTGAGAAGGGGATAAAGCACGTTAAAAGGAATTTTATTATTATTATTATTATTATTATTATTATTATTATTATTAATCCCTTCTAGTCCGATTCATTGTTGTTGTCTTTCATTTTCAGAGATGTTTTTCCAGAATCTTTCAATCTCCTCTTTTCTTGGAGGTTCAGTGACCTCCATTTCATCATTTCTCAGCTTTCTGTATCGTCCATGATCTTGCTTAAACATTCGATTTTTTTCTTTTTATTTTTCATTTCGTTCATATCTTCTTAACCTTTTACCTTAAGACTTAATTTTCTTCTAGTGATCGAATGAACCAGTTAATTGCCTTGTCTTACTCTTTCTCTTTTTATTATATTTTGTACTTGTCTTATTGCTGTTTCAGATCTTAATTGATTTTTCTGAAATGACGTTAAAATGAAAATCTCCTTTCTTAATTTTAGTATTTCTTTCTCTAGTCTAAATTCCCAGGGTTTGATTCTCTCTTTTCCGGTTCCTCTTCTCTCATTCATCACTCCAACTCCCATGTTATCTGCTATGGTAATATAGTCTGTTGAGTTCTGTAATATCACAATCAATTGGTAATATTCTTGGTAGGACTCTGTTGACTATTCTAATCTGTTTATTCGTCTCAAAGAAATAATTTATTTTATTTATTCGGAGTCTTTTGTATATTCTCTCTATCAGATCTATTTCTCTGTAATGAGCTATTTTCTGTAGCATACCATCAAGTTGTTCTCTTGTATATTGGGTCTCTTCATTCTCTCCTTCATTTCTTCTATTTTCCTCATTGTTATTTTGTTCAATATTCAGAGGTTCCTCTGTTCCTTCATCACTTTCGCTTTCTTTACTCTAATTTTCTGATTCCATGAGTTCATTATCCGATTTTTCAGTTATCCATAATTCAACTACATCCACTATATCTGCTTCCTCTTTGTTGTCCTCAATGTCTCTCGAAGGCGGGGTGTTATTTTTTTTTTTTTAAACTCCTTTATTAAGGGTATATATATTTTTCTTTATGGGGTTGTTCGGGATTAAACCTTAATCCTAAGAACAACCCTCATAATTTCCCTTTCTTTGGTGTCTCATCGATACCCCAGCACAGTTCTTAGTATGCTTAAACTCTTCTTAATTACTGTCATACTCAGCTCCAGTGTGGATACCTTTACCGGGAGTCTCTCGAGATGTTTTTCAAGGCTCTTTTTTATTGTTCCCGTAGCTCCCACAATCACTGGAACTATTTCAATCATATCTATATTCCACAATCTCCTTAGTTCGTACTTTAGCCTTTGGTATTTGAGTTTTTTTTCCCTTTCGTAGGCCGAAACGCCTCCATCCCACGGGACTCCGACCTCTACGATCCAGCATTTGTTCTCAGTTTTGTTATGGATGACTATATCTGGTTTGTTATGAGTGACTTGTGCGTCGGTTGGGATATTGTAATCGTATAATATTAAGACTGTTGTTTTCTTCTATATTGTTTGGGTTATGTTCCAAGTGGTTAACTGTATTTACTTCTATTTCAAATTTTCTGCATAATCTATAATGGATCAGTCTGCATATGTTGTTGTGTCTTTCTGTATATGAGCCCCTCTGCAGCAAAACCCTACACCCAGATAATATGTGACATACTGATTCCGACCACTCATTGCACATTCTGCATTTGTCCGATATATTTTGTCCTTCTATGTGTTTTTTGAACCAGTTGGTCCTGAGGGCTTGATCTTGGGCTGCTAGGATGGTTCTTTCGTCTTCACTTTTTAGCCATCCTTTTATCATCACCTCATTTGATTTGTAAGTGTCAATGAAGGCTTCATCCAGTATGTTTTTATGGTGTTTCGCAAATGTGTGATTTTTCCATTGTTCCAGGTTTGCTTCTTCTCTCTTGTCTTTGTATGTCATCTTAGCATTCTTTATTTCTCTCTCCAAACTTTCATTATTTCTGACTTCTCCATCAAATCTTACATCTCTTAGATAGTCATTCATTTTTTTTACAATTGATGTTGATGAAGGTTTCAAGTTTTCATGTTCATGCACCCATCCAATGAATCTTCCATCGTTGCCTTTTAAATATTTCCCAATTCCTATTATTTCAGACTTGTATATTATATCTATTGTGGGTACTCCCATTCCTCCTTTTTTTCTGGATCCATGTATCTGTGGTACACATTGATTTTTATAGGTCATCTTATGTGCGTGCAGCATTTTTCTGGTCATAACATCCAGCTTGTTTAAGTCTTCCTGCATCCAGTCGATGATTCCAAAACCATATGAGAGTACCGGGATCGCCAAGGTGTTAATGGCTTGCATCTTGTTTCTGGGGTTCAATTCTGATTTTAAGATTAATTTTAATCTTCTCCTATATTCCTTTTTTATTTTTGCCTTCATTATGTTGTTTTCTATTTTTTCTGACTCTTCTATTCCTTATTTATACGTGCGTTCTTGTTCTAACTCTTTAATTATATCTCCTTCAATTTCTATGTTCTCACTTTCTGTTCTTCTGCCTTTCTTGAGTAGCACAAACGCACATTTATCTAGCCCAAATTCCATGCATATGTCATTAGAAAACCTTTTTACAATTTCTATTTGTTTAATGGTTTCTCCTCTATTTGACGAGTAGAGTTTCAAGTCGTCCATATAAAATAGGTGGGAAATTATTTTGGGTTTCTTCTCGTTTCTCGAATTTATACGATATCCATTCTGCAAACCATTAATTAAAGCACTCAGAGGATTTATGGCGAGCACAAATATTAAGGGGGAGATGGAGTGTTCCTGGAATATTCCTCGCTTAATTTTTACTTCTTCTATTACCAAAGTTCCTTCTTCATAATGGAGATTTATATTAACTTTCCATATCTTCATTGCATTGTCTATGAATCTTATAATTTCAGGGCTAATTTTATATATTTTTAAAACTTCTCTGATCCAATTGTGAGGGACACTATCGTAGGCCTTTTTATAGTCTATCCATACCATACTTAGGTTTTTCTGGGCCCTCCTCGAATTTTCTGTAATCATTTTGTTGATGAGTAATTGGTCTTTAGTTCCATAACTATTTTTACAACATCCTTTTTGTTCTTCGCTTATGATGTTATTGTTATCCAAATGTCCTTGGATCCTTTTTGCCAACACTCCCGTAAATACCTTATATAAGGTTGGCAGACACGTGATGGGTCTATACTTTTCTGGTCTCTGGGTTTCTTCGCTTTTTGGGATCAGCACAGTTTCTCCAGTTGTTAACCACTCAGGAATTTCTTCTCTTCCATTTATAATTCTATTATAACAAGCGGTAAGCGGTTCCAATAGTGTTCTTATTTTCTTAAGCCATACATTTTGAACTCTATCTGGTCCAGGTGTTTTCCAGTTGCTACTCTTTTTAATTACATCTTCAATCTCTTTTTTGTAATTGTTACATGTTCCATTTGTTCGATATTAATTGTTTCTTGACTATTCTTTATTTTTTCTAGCCATTCTGCTTGATTGTTAACCGTTCTTTCATCCTCATAAATTCCTTTCCAGAGTCTTTCCACTTCTTCTTTTGGAGGAGGGTTTGACACTTTGATGGAATCATTTCGTAGTTCTCTATAGAACCTTCCCTGATCCTCTTTAAACATTTGATTTTGTTTTTTCTCTTTATCTCTCTTATCATACCTTTTAATCTTATTAGCCTTTGCTATTATTAACATCTTTCTACTTGCAATGGCCTGAGTTACTTGGTTACTCTGTACTGTGTTTTCTCTCCTTAGTATATTTTTTACTCTTCTTATAGTTTGTTCTGATGTTATCACACCACGTCGGTAAGCATCTATTATCGATACCTCCTGTCTTAGTTTACTTACTTCCTGTTGTAGTCTATATTTCCACGGTGGTATCTTTTCTTTGTTCTTCCTTTTTTCTCCTGCTTTCTTGGTTTTGAATACTTTAGCTTTCATACAGTCCGCTACTGCCCTGGCAACTGCATAATATAGTCTATTAATCTCAGTCAAACTACAATTGGCTGGGATAATTCTTGGTAGTACTTTATCTGCTATCCTAGTATATTTCTCCATTTGGAACCAGTTTCCGATTTTTTTTTATTTTGCATCTGCCCTGTATTCCCTTTATGAAGTCTTCATCTCTGTATTTTGCTATTTTTATCAACATTTCCTCCTCTGAGCAAGATTCTTCATCACTTTCGCTTTCTTTACTCTAATTTTCTGATTCCATGAGTTCATTATCCGATTTTTCAGTTATCCATAATTCAACTACATCCACTATATCTGCTTCCTCTTTGTTGTCCTCAATGTCTCTCGAAGGCGGGGTGTTATTTTTTGATGCGTAAGCATGTGTCTTTTTAAGTGTCCTTTCCGATTACACTCGTAGCCACACTCAGAACATTTAAATAATTTCGTATTTTGATGCGTAAGCATGTGTCTTTTTAAGTGTCCTTTATGATTACACTCGTAGCCACACTCAGAACATTTAAATAATTTCGTATTTTGATGCGTAAGCATGTGCGTTTTTAAGTTTCCTTTCTGATTACACTCATAGCCACACTCAGAACATTTAAACAATTTTGATATTTTGATGCGTAAGCAGGTGCTGTTTTAAGTTTCCTTTCTGATTCATTCCTAGGATCCACTTAAGGGATTGAAGTAATTTAAAATTTGATGCGTAAGCGATGTGGTTATTTTTTTTTTTTAAAAGGGTTTTTTTTTTTTTCCTCTTTCTGATTATTCTCATAGCCACACTCGAAACATTAAATAATTTATATTTTTTGTGCGTAAGCATGTGCGTTTTTAAGTAGCCTTTCTGATTACACTCATAGCCACACTCAGAACATTTAAATAATTTTATATTTTGGTGCGTAAGCATGTGTCTTTTTAAGCTTGATTTCTGATTACACTCAAAGCCACACTCAAAACATTTAAATAATTTTATATTTTCATGTTTAAGCATGTGTAATCTTAAGTCTTTCCGATTACACTCATAGCACACTCAGAACATTTACATTTTAACTCTGGAATTTTGATTGCGTTCATATCCCAATTTCCTTTGTGCTTACACTCATAGCCACACTCAGAACATTTAAACAATTTTGTATTTTGATGCGTAAGCATGTGCGTTTTTAAGCTTTCTTTGTGATTACACTCATAGTCACACTTGCTAGATACATTAAATAATTTTATATTTTGATGCGTAAGCATGTGTCTTTTTAAGTGTCCTTTCTGATTATTCTCATAGCCACACTCAGAACATTTAAATAATTTTATATTTTGATGCGTAAGCATGTGCGTTTTTAAGTTTCCTTTGTGATTACACTCATAGCCACACTCAGAACATTTAAATAATTTAATATTGCTATGAATTAGCAGATGGGAGCTTAAGAGTGATTTACGATTGCTTTCATAATTACAATGGGCACATTTAAACTTTCTTTTATGAAAATTCAGATGACTTTTCAACTCTTCATTACTTTTAAAATTTAAATTACAATATTTGCAACAGAGGCTTTCACAATTATTTTTGATAATCCTTTTTTCACACATTATTATTGACGTTTGAGGTAATCTTTTGAAAGTCCTTTTCAATTTGGAACTCTTTTCTCCTTGACAGCATCGCTAATGGGGGTCTGTTCGAAACAAAATTAAAAGTAAAATTATTTGAATAATTTCACAAAAACTTTCTGAAACAAAAATTAAAAATGAATACAAAAATTTAAGAGTTTAAGAACAAAGAACAAAAATTGGTATCAACATTTATTCACTTAATCTATATTCCGATTTGCAGAAAAATTCCAAAAAGATCGCACACAATACAATAAAATGTTTTACATTTTTGAGTCTATGTACAGAACCCACCACGGCCCACATGAAAGCGGCAACGATGGGTTGGATATCCAACTCCATGGGTGGGTCCTAACTCAATGTTTTAAGACAAATCAAAAAGAAAAATTTAAATAACGATTAATATTTGGTCATTTATTTAAAAGTAAATAAAACCTACAAAATTCAACTATTCAAAAAGATTAGTCCTATGAAAAATAATAATAAAAAAATTGTTGTTTGGAATATTCAGTTCCTGAAGGTATGAAGAAAGAGTTACTGTTCAAGTGGGAAGATTCAGACAAGATGTGGGATAGCCTTTTCGAAGGTGTTATGGACCATAGTGTAGGAAA
Organism: Trachelipus rathkii; assembly: GCA_015478945.1. Classification (NCBI taxonomy): domain Eukaryota; kingdom Metazoa; phylum Arthropoda; class Malacostraca; order Isopoda; family Trachelipodidae; genus Trachelipus; species Trachelipus rathkii. The sequence continues at coordinate 11,882 of JABUQX010002237.1, read as the reverse complement.
ATTAAGACAGCGAATGGAGTCCAGTTGAAGACAATCAATGAAGAGGTGGTGAACAGATTGCGGGTGTGACGACTGCAAAATTTGCAGGTGGGAAAGGATCACTTGACATGTTGGTGTGGCCAATGTGGATACATGCAAGAAATACCTATTGCAAGCGATTTCCTTGGTGAGAGCAAGACCACTCACCAATATTTGTCTTTATATTTCTAAGTTTCGCTCCTTGCTGATCGCTCGCCCAGCACTCCTGCCAGTAAGACCTGAAGCCTTGTCAGAGAGCAGGATAATAATAAGTTGATGGAAGGCGACCTTTTCGAATGCCATCCAGAAGGAACCTAGAACCGCTACGAAAGGAGGGGAGGCCATTATGACCTCTGTCAGCAATTTCGTGCCAGTCACCCCTACGTGAGAGGGAGGTTCAACAGTGTAATTTGTTTCTTGCGAGAGCGGAGCGGCCAGAGAAATTGTTCTACAATGGATACAATTGCTTTTAGAATTGGGGCATTAAGAGCCTGGAGGGCGCTGAGTGAATCCGAATAAATGACATGAATTAAGGAATTTTTTTTTTGTATGTATGCACAGGAGCCGTCATTGCTCAATGAGAAGCGACTATACTTTGATGGAAATCCAACACCAGGGACGACACCTAAACCAATCTGATAAAATTGTACAGTACAGCTAGTTAGATCCTATACTGCAGTTTAAATCCCTTAAAAAGGAAAAAATAAGGTCTGACCGGAACACGGACGATTCTGTTAGATTGTTCGACAGATGGTTAACATAGGGAACAGATAGCAAATATGGGAAGACGCTCCTTCTAATGGCCGTTAAGGCAGAACAGTCAACCATGATATGGTGAACAGAAAGAGGAACATGGGACTGGCAAAACTGACATGTCTTGAAGGCCTCTCTCGACATGTAATGTCTATGTGTCAAGTGAGTATGATCTATGCGTATACGTGCTAGGACGACCTCCCAGTGACGTCTCTGACGGCACGTGAAGGACCACCTACTAACAAAAGGTTTCACTCCATAGATGCCCACCCTCCAGCATTCATGAAATTCAACCTTTAGGATGGCATAGTAAGGAGTAGGAGGGAGATGATCCTGTTGAAATTCGGTAGGGAGATAAGAACGGCTATTTTTTGGAGGAACATGGAGAAGGATGAATATCTCCGGAATTATAAAAAATGGAATTTGAGACAAAGATATGAGAAGGGATAAGGTTTAGCAGAAGGTAAAACAGCTGTTTTGCAGTCAGGAGAAACTGGATTAGAGGAAGAGAAAGAAGGAAAGTTTCTTTTTTTTTTTTTTTTTTTTTTTTTTTTGCAAAATGGCGAAGGAGAAAAATAGCAAAAGGAACCAAATATTCTTGCATTTTCTACAGGGGGGGGGAAAAAGTTCTTAAAATAACAGGATAGACTTAGTATAATTCAGAGATTTAAAATAAGAAACATAACATTCTGGAATTTGAAGTCAATGACAATTCCTGATGGCAGAGGCCTGGCGGTAGAGGGATTTTGAAGGGTGTGTAAAAAGAAGAGTTGAAAGTAAATGCATATAAGAGGAAGGTGATAGTAGTGAGTGAGGAGAGTCTGGGGTGTGAAATCATGCTGGATGGTGAGCAAATGGAACAAATATCAGAGTTTAAATATTTAGACTATGTTACACAAAATGGGAACAAATGATGCCGAGTGTAGTACGAAAGTTGTGAGCAGTAGGAAGGTGACTGGTGCAATTAAATCTTGGGTGAATGAGACGGGACTAAGTCTTGATTGCACAAAGGTTCTGCATGAGAGGATGTTATTACCTGTGTTAAAGTATAATAGTAAAATTAAGGTGTAGAATAAGAGGTACAGATCTAAGTTGCAGTTTGTTCAGATGGATAACCTTATGGGCATGTTAGGTGAGAAGAATTGATAAAATGGAGAAAGTAAGTATTTGAGAGTTGTGTGGTGTGAAGAGTAAATGAGAGTCTGTTAAAGTGGTTCGGTAATTTGGAAAAGATGGATGGTAGTCAATTGGTTGGCAGTTTTATAGTAGTGAGTTTGCTGGGAAGCGATCAGCTTGGATACTCTCCACTCTCCTCCATCAGTCTTAACCCCCTTTCCCTGCCACTCGTTTCTTTTATGTTCTTTCATTTATTCTCCCATATTCAAATTAAATAGCCATGGAGACATAACACATTCCCGCTCACTCCACTATTAATATTACACCATTAACTCTCCGCTCCATTTATTCTTAAACACACTTCACTTAGCAAACCAACATACTTTGTTTCATCAAATACCAACACCAACACCATATATCATAAACTGGAAGAGCTCATGTAATATGAAGATAACACACACATACACACAGTAAAACTTATAATAATAATAATAATAATAATAATAATAATAATAATAATAATAATAATAATAATAATAATAATAGAACGGCTCGTGGTGCAGAGGCTGAGTCACCGACACTCATACAAGAGGACGCTGGTTCAAATCTTCCGTGTAGCAGTTGGAGTTTTATCTACCTGGGGGCAAGAATTAAAACTCGACTGTGAACATGTTGGTGGCACTAGTTTGGAATAGCCAGCCTTAAAGTTCGATTTCCTGTGGTCCTCCCGTATTACCCTCTTAATAGGGGATAAAGCATGTTAAAAGGTAGTTTTTATAATAATAATAATAATAATAATAATAATAATAATAAAAATTCTGTTCTCTTAATGTATTTCAAACTTGAGTAAAAAATAACAAAAATTCAACATACATCTACATGTTTAGCACTTGACTTCTCTGCAATCATCTTCGAATTACCAGATTTTATGATCTCATTGTCGACAAGCTCTTCTTCAAACCCAAATTCAACATTTGATTCCATCATTTCTGATTTTATTGATGCCTTTTGGTCTAATTCTTCATTTTTAATGTTATCTGGTAAAGCAAAGTTTGTTTCATTGTTGGGAAAGATCTGAAATTAAATAAAAAGATTAAAGTAAGCCTAAAGGGATGTAATACAACCCAATATCAAGCCAAATTGTGGTTTTAAAGATTCATAAAAAGTGGCAATCCTATTTGAAGATTTAAGAAAAAAAAAAAAAAAAATTTTGAGGTAAATAAAAATGAAATATATGGATGATTACCACCAAATTTTTTTTTAAATTAAGAAAATACAAAATATCTCAGCAATATTTTAAATATTTATTTTTTTTTTTTTAAACTTTTTGAATACTCGAGAAATACTTCACAAAATCTATGAAAGAAGTAAGATTTAATTTGTAAAATTATTTTAACTTTCTCTTTTTTAATGTAAGTGTGGCTCAAATATATTATTATATTCCATTCCAAATTAGAAACATTTAGGATTAGTTGTGCAGAAGACCATTTATTAAATAATACTCTCATTTTTCTAATCCTAACCCAAACATTTTATATTCTTCATATTTTTCAATTAAAATCATTCTTTTCTCTTCATTAAAATATTCATATTTCAATTCAATTTTGAAATAATTTTTTATATATAATGTCCATATTTTTGTACAAAAATTGCCTATTTAATTTTATCCCTTGTCAACACAACCCTTAAAAGAACTTTTTTTTAAAATTTATTTGCAACTACTCACACACACAGCCCTATTTCAGACGGTTACTTGGCTCATAATACTAATAGCACAAAGAATTTCAGTTTAATATTATTCGTTTTTTTGGTATTACGATGAAAACTAACACATTTGCTCCCAATGTTACTTTCCCTGATTCACAGATCTAATGTGCTAAACTTCTCAATAGCATATTCTCAAAAAAATTTCAGCATTTTTTTACACAATTCCCCCCCTAAACCAACCACTTTTTTGGTTTAAATATTCACTACAGCAGTTTTCACTTCCATAGAGTTGATGTTTAAAGGTTGGTTAATAATGTCTAAATAATTCTGCCATCTCTCCATAACCTATTCTTTTTTCATCACCACTGTTCCATCCTCTCTATCTTTATTAACTTTCCATGTTAACACATTCTTCCATTAGATCAAAAATCTTTTATACATTCTCTTCTTGAAAATTCCCAATATCTAAAGAAACAATTCATCTTTTTTCTTGGTATCTTTCTGTTTTTGCTTTTTTTATAATTTTAAATACTCTCCTTATACTTCCTTCTTTCACTATCATGTGTAAATATATCTATCCATTTCATGGAATTGAGGTTTTTATTTAATTCTTGACGGAATAACTAATTTATCTTCTTTTGAGTAACTAATAACCACTAATATTGATAACCTTTTATTGTACATCTATTTATATATATATATATATATATATATATATATATATATATATATATATATATATATATATATATATATATATATATATATATATATATATATATTTTATATATATATATTATATCTATATATTATATATATATATATATATATATATATATAAGGAGAATTGATCCAGCATCCATGATGTCAATTGGCAATTCGCTATCTTATTCTGGTGTTGTTTATTCTTGGAAATGTTTTTATAATACAGTCTGGAATTTTGTAACCATTTTTGATCCAGCCTGTGATAATACAATCTTATTCATCTTATCAATTCAATTATTGAAAACCCTTATAATATTTATAGATATCTATACCAGTTTTTCTCCTTTCTAGTTCATCTTGTTATGATTTTATGTATAATATAATATAAACTTAATGATAAACATAGCACCAGGAGCACAGATGATAGTAAAGATATAATTGTGCTAAACCTTGATATACACAAGAAGTGATAAGCCTTTCTAGCTGTCTCAGAGGTCAGTGCTGCAAATTTATTTGATTTTATTAATTAATAACTGTAAGATTTGTAGTAATGTACAGATAGTAAACTTAACTCTTATTACAGTTTACTATCTTGTTGCTTGCTGGAAGGCCGTTGACATCATTAATCTCCATTTAAGAAACCCCTTGGATATATCAGGGTATGTTTCTTAATAAAATAAATATAGGTGACTTCATATAACTGTCAAATATGCAAATATAAATTGTGGTAAATCCCAATAATTGTTTATATTTGACAGGGTTCTGTTTTGGGGCTTTAGTCCTGAATCCGATTTCTGATATTGGGATTCATCCTGAATCCATCGTCGTGCCATTCCAATCTTGGGATTCTTTCTTTTCTTTTTGTGCTGATAATCTTGAGTGGGATTCCTTTGTTGAATCTTTACTCGGTGCTATTTTAAAGTTTGGAATTCATCCTGAATCTTTTCTTCTTGGAGTTGTTTCGGAGTTGTGGTTTTCATCTGGATCCCTCTCCCTGCCAATTTCTAACGTTGGGATTTGGCCTGATTCCTTCCTCTTTAATAGTACTTCAGCATAGTTGTATTCTCCTGAATCATACTCACCACTTGGAACCATTCCCCCAGTCAATTCAGTTAAGTCATCATTTATTCACAATTGTTGAGTCTGGATTTCTTATTCCCTTAATTTTATGCATGAGCAATATTTGGAAGCGTTCGGTTTCCACTCTCGATTCTGATCCTAGAGCTGTCTGTGCTCATGTACATATTTTACACTTGGAACCTTTAACTTGCCCTCCAAGGTGTATTAACAAAATTATTTAAATCATAATCTTTTATTTATATATTGTTGGGTAGGACTGTGCGTTAAACATTAACTTTTTTGTCAGAACCTCCCACCATATATCTGGCGAATTTTAGTAAATATAAACTTCTTTTATGGAGTGTCACTATCCTCCATTTGATGCTTTTTGGTATTGTTACTTCTTAATCTTCGAGACCTCTATTCGGGTTAATCTTCAAGACCTCTATCGGGTTAATCTCCGAGAAAGTTCCGGGAAACGAGCTAAATAAGTCTACATCTCCTTTAGGTAAAAATCTTAGATTGTATCAACATTTTATATCAAAGTTCACAATCCTCTCTGAATAGTATTCAAGTCAGCAGGCCGACGGAGTCCTGAAGACTAAACTTCCTCCGTTACGGAGAAAATCTAATCTGCCTCCGTTATTTACCCCGATGTTGTCAGTGTTGGTTGCTGTGCTGACGTAGACATTCAAACACTATCTTTTGAACATCACAACCTAACATTGATCGTAATCTTCTATAAATCGACATTCGTAATCTTAAAAATTCTTCGAACTTATCTACAAGGAAGAGCGGACGAGACGGTACCTCACCCGTCGGGTACACTTGTTTGATCCAGCGTACTTCTCTCCGCCACATTTAAATAAATTAAGCTGGCGCCCGGAACAGGGACTGCTGTTTGAGTTCCTGCGCTTGCGTGCACTAGGATTGTGACTCTCGCTCACATCATCATATTTATTTTTTGAAAAATCATCGATTCTCTTCTCAGTTCTTTTCAAAGAAATCTTCTTTTTGTTTTGTACTTACTTTGGACAGATCGAGAGTTAGTTAGAATAACCCTCCAATACTTTGAAATTCTTTCTTTGAAATTACAAAAGAAAATGTCAGAAAAACCTCAACCAAAAGACTTGGATACGAGCATAAATGCTGATAGCCAAGAAGCTGTGGACTTCGATCACTCTCTTGCAGCTGTCTCATTAGATCCACGTGTAGAACAACGTCTCCGTGATGATCGTAATAAAAATAATGTAGGAATGAATGAGAAAAATAAAAATAGGGTAGAAGTTTCCAACTCTGACATACCTCTGACTTATCTTTAGCTCCTAACTCTGACAAACCTTTCACTGAGCCTGAGATGAGTACTTTATTAACGAAACTCCATAAACAGGTATTAAGTGAAAGGCAATTGGATCAAGTAAGCGATACAGTCGGTAAGGTTGAACACAGAACGTTCCATGATCAAGGTCAAGGTATTCCACCAAACTTCGATTCCCATTATGTGCATATGCCTAAAAATACCACTTCTCTATATGATCGTGAGTATAAACCTTCCTTAGTTCCCAATCTCAACCACTTTTTATTCCTTTTGTACCTAATATACCTATCTATGTCAAAAATTCTAAATTTCAACTTCATTCTTATTCTTTTTCATTAATGACCTTCTTAATTTCTCATCTAATCTTATTCCTACTCTTCATCTTATTCCTAATTTCTAATCTAATTCTTATTCTTTATTTTCATTAAATCTTAACTTCTTCTAATCCCATCTTCGTCATGATTCTATACCCCCAGTAAATTAACTTCACCCAACCTAAGTCTCTCTTTAGAAACCCAGACATGGGTAGAGGCAATAGAGATTCTCTAATCCCCTTAATCAATTAGGGAAGGCTGACGTTTCTGAAAAGGTATTAAATAAATTTACATCCAGCCTCAACGAGAACAAATTCCTTAAATCAATATCCGGAGCACCAGATGTTTTCGACTGATTCTCAGTCGCATTCTGGTTGTATTCCACAAGGATATTCCCAACGACTGCCTATGCGTCGTATTCCTGACGATGATGAACCTTCAATGTATTCAGGACCACACATGAAAAAGAGACTGACATGCTGGAGGAAGCCATTGTGCTTCTTACTCAGTTACTCAAGAACTCTCAGAAGCTTAAGGTCGTGGATCCTGGAAAGTTCAAATACGAATCGAAACAAGATCTCTTAGTCTACCTGGCTGATTTTGAGGCTTATTGTAGCTTAAACTACCCTAATGCCCATCACCAATGGTTACGACTGCTTGGCCGACAGCTAGAAGGCAAATTTTTGAATATATACCGAGAGATCATCAAAGACAACCGTGAATACTTCTCTGTACGGGATAATCTTGTGTGTTGGTATCGTGATAAGGAAGAAAGAAAAAGAATACAGAATACAGAAGTATCAATGCCGCTCACCGATTACCCTAACGAGAGCTTCAAAATGTTCGCCGCTTCGGTTTAGAAGGGGCACTAGCTTAGCTCAGCTATCTGGATATGATTATGAAGAGATTCATGATTCCCTTAGTATCGTTTTTTTATGTATTTTGCCTCCTTATGTTGAGATATTCTCAGTCAGTATATCAAAATGATGGAGCTGGACGGTTATAGTAGACTTCATGGAAAAATATAGTGAATTTTGTGGCAGACTCTTTAGACAGCAATAACACTGCTTTCCCAAATTCAATGTCCCAAAACAAATCCACTTGAGGTCGGCCCATCAACTTATTCCCGAACTGACCAGGAGGTGGACTTAAACGAATCTGTTGAGTCAGTAATTCAGATCAATGCTACACTCCCTGGATGGACTGATGTGTTGCGTAAGAAGGTTGAACAGCGTAAACCTAAGTCTTCATTTAACCTTAAACATCGCTCTTCCAATCTTGGCCAACGTAGTCCTCCGGAAAGAAATAATAGCAGTCGTATATTGTCTACAACACTGTTCGGAATTCACCACCAAGTAATGACCGTTCCAGAACTCAGAATAATCGTAATGCAAATCGAAAGGGTCGTTCAGGATCGGGAGATCGGATGAATATCTTGTGTGACTACTGTGAGAAGCGAGGACACGAAATGCAGGAATGCTATAAGTACCTTGGGAGTCTGTAGCTACTGCAAGAAAACCGGCCATTCAAATACCGAATGCCGTGCTAGGAACTCTCCTCCATCATCTCCCGTAAATACCCGGAAAGTGGTATGTCCCTTTTGTAGAGGTCCCCACGCGGGAATGAGGTGCTCTCAACGCACCCCTCCACGATCAAGTGATCACGAACGAACTCCTCCTAGAGAATACCTTCAAGGTGCGGTAAAGAAAGTCTATTCGCGATCATATTCCCCTGAAGCCCAGAAAAATTCGGCTAAACCAACTGAGAAGCCGCTTCCCCAACGCCTATTTCTGGACCCATGTGAAACCTGTAACGTGTCTCACTATGAAGGTCGTTGCAAAGGGGGGTTTGCTGAAGCTCGCCCCGCCAATCCGTTAAACGACTAGTCCCCACAGAGATGAGTCAATCTGTGGAAAAGGACTTGGTAATGACTCTGTAAAGAAACTGGATGATCCTGCTATTAACTTTTTATGGGATACCTGCCAGTGAGTTAAATGCTCACATTAAAACCTTGTTCCTATTGCTAGGAAGACATGGTCGTTTGCTATTAACTTGTGCCAGGCCCGATATAGAACCTTAGCGTCTGTGTCAAATGGATGATCAGATGGCTCCCATTTATTGATTGCCTTGTAGTAGTGAGGGCTTGGCAGTAAACTTGATAAGTCCGAGATTGTTCCTTTCCTAGGGAATCCAAAAGAGCTTTTGCCTTCCGAAAAGACATAGGAGTAAGGGCCATCAGTGGTTTTGGAAATAGAGAACGAATTCCTATTATTCACTATGTAAATATAATCCTGAGGTTTAATATGGGTTTTGTAACTCATCCTTCCGCGTTTTTCATAGTCCCCCAGGAATACATGGTAGATAACCCATTGATACTTGGGACTTGTGCTCTTAGGGATAATCACTTATTACCGGATATGTCCCGAAAACAACTGATTCATCTGCAAGGAAAAAAATTGACTGTGGTGGCCGATGGCATTTCAACTTGTACCCAGTCCAATTTAAAGTCCTCTTCTATACAGGTGTTGAAAAACGTGTCGGTAGTCAATACTAATATTAATTTGATACTGATGTTATCTACGATCAAAATAATGATCGTACTCTTCGATATTTATTGAAGGGATTTTAAGAAAAATGATAACAATATAAATTGGCAACAAGTTCCTAAACCCTACAAAAGTCATTCTAAACAAATGGTTTTGGAAAATGACATTTTGTACTACCGAACTACGTCCGGGAATCTGTTATATGCAATTTCTTTGGACTTACTAATGCACATAGTTCTGAGTCTCCATGTGTCCTGTGCCCATATAGGTCGGAACAAGCTGCTGCAGTTGGTATACAAGCATTTCTGGCATCCTAGGGTCAATCAGGTAATTTCCGATGTAGTGCGGTGCTGCCCTGTTTGCCAGATGCAGAAAAACTTTTCTTCCAATGTAACTCCACCCATGTTGAAAATCTTGGCCAACTATCCTTTCGATTTATGTGCCATGGAATTTGATTCAATTCCCAAAAACTTTTTTAAGGGAAAATTAAAATACTGCATGATATTTTTGATCATTATTCTAAATGGGTGTCTGTAATAGTTCCCATTGCCGACAAGTCCAGCTTGACCGTTTCTGGGAAACTGGAGCACCAAGTTCTCCCTTTCCTTCCTAAAGTTCCAAATCGTATATTAACCGATAATGGAACTGAATTTACTTCCCAGATATTCCAACAAGTGTTACAAAAAACACAACATTAAACATGTGAGAATATCTCCACTTCATCCCTCGAGTAACGGGGTCTCCGAGCGATTTAATCGAAGTTTAATTCAACTACTGAAATGTTTAGTTCTGGAGCAACCTGCTACTTGGGATGAAGAATTGTCTTCCTCTATTTAAATTTATAATAATACTTATCATAGTGCATTGGACATGTTACCTTCTGATTATTTACTACAAAAAGCTCATGCTCCAGTGCACACTTTTCCCCAATATTGGAAAGAGGGCAGTGTCAACTTTAAACCTTTCAAGGTGGGTCAAAAAGTAGCTCGTAAAGTAATACGAACTGGGCCAAGCACTGCTCTTAAATTTCATAATAGGTGGGAAGGGCCATTTACTGTTGTTGATGTGAACCCGAATAGGGTGTCATATGTCATACAGAGAAATACTAATCCTCCCAGTAGAACTCAAAAAGTCCATTTCTCCCACTTAAGAGAATGGATTGAGATTCCTGGGTATTTACGAAAATACCTGACTAGAAATAAGAAATTAGTGATGCATTTTTCTCGGACGAGGAAAGTTTGGATGGGGAGGATGAAAATTCTCCTGAATCCATCGATCTTGAGTCTGAGACTGATGATTCAGCTAATTCTTATGAGTCAGAGTCATCGCCTGATACCTTATTGTTCACTTAATTAGCGATGATTCCCTGGGAGGAGGAAGCTGATTTTTGAGGATTTCTTAACTTTTAATCCTATTTCTGTAAGTGAGTAATATATTCAATTGCCAGATTTAACTCCTGTAATAGAGCCAACTGCTTGGGGATCGGGAGAAAACCGCAATATTGAGTTATGAGGAGGTTTGTTCCATCAGTTGTCTTCTGAACCTTACGAACTCCCGGTGCACAAAGCATGGTTAAATTTTGGCTCCCCTCTCGGTAATTCCTATTTCACCATCCGATTCTTATCGGACGAGTTTCAAATTCTAACCATTCTAGTTTACCTGAGACGGATTCCGATTCTAGTTTATCCGAGATAGATTTAATAAATATCCCTACTAGTTCTCCTATGAATCATGGTAGTACCCTGGGGGTCAACCATGCTGAAATACTTACCCCTGTTTTAGATTATCATGATATGTATTCACATGAATACCCTATTAGATTTAAATACCCTTCTGTCCTTTCTCCTGCAAGGGTAACTAATGATAATGAAGACCTTATAGTTTCTTCCCAAGCATCACAGTTGGAAAGTCCTAATCTGGAAGCATCTGGGTTGAGTCTACCGGATCCACCGTCCTTTTTTATGGAAAGACCTAACTATTCTCCCTCAGTCTCTTCTGAGGATCCTATGGATCTGTCGGAGAGAGTTGTTGTGGGTGATTTGCCGGGCGATTGGTCCAACATTTTTGACCCAGATAGTTCTTCCAGTTCTCAAAGGACTGAATTTTATGGTTTCAGCCCGCCAAATAGTAATTCTTTCAATATATCCCCGTCGGCTGAAATGGTTTCTTCACCTGTCTCGGGAACTAGAATTCCACCTTTTCAAATAGTGGGAGAGGTGTTTGGTGATCCCACCAACGTCCATTTGGATAATAGTAATTTGACTTTGGTCCACATTGATGAGGAAATCTTGGAGGAAATGCAATTGGATGATCCTCCTCGCACTAGGAGTAGAGGACCAGTTCCAG